>QMIH01003467.1:23939-34765 GCA_003987875.1 Clarias batrachus | reverse complement strand
ATACACAGAAAAGGCACCCTAATCAAGCACATGAGATTTATACAGTTTTAGAGCATGGGGAATAAAGGAGAGTTCATGGCTTTTGGTTTTTCTTCTGGTAACATATATGGCGTTTGGTACTTCTTGGGATAGCAAATGTCTTTTGTTGCCGAAGAGAATATGTAGGTGTTGGAGCCATAGGCAGGAAACAATGCAGCGGTGATGAACTGTTCCTGAGTATTTTAGTAAAAGTATGTGTGGCGGCTTCATCATGACTTTCATTCAATTTCGCTGGCTCTTTGATCTTCTGTAACTCCTCAGCGATACCATTAGATAGTCCATCCCATATTGGACTAGCATACTCAAGAACTGGCCGTTTAAAAGTCAAGTATACTTGCACCAAGACATCACAAGGAAGACCTGCTTTCTTAGTTAAGTCTTCCGTCATGGCTGGTGACCATGACAGGAAAGTGGAGTATGTGGGAAACACACCAAGAACTAAAATTAACTAAAAGAACAAGAATAAAATTCTGCTGATAATCATTATATTTTGCTATACTATACTAGAGCTGAAGAAATTTACTTTGTAGTATGCAATAATATATAGGCTTTCTTAAACACAATTTTRCATTATAGTGCATATGSTTCCCTGGCCAATATATGCTAGGCSTTTTTCCCTATAAAGCATGACATAATGTTTAARCTGTCACTCAAATATGGGGGCGTGATCATTGTATAAACTATAAAAACACAAGAGTTGCTTTAGTTATAACTCTTATAATTTTTTTTTATGGTTACAGGTGTCTACAGCATTTAATTTCATGAAATTGTCTAAGCAGTAAAAAATTCTGAGTTCATGAACCTGACAAAATTTAACTGGATGGAGTTTAATCAGTCTGATCGCTGTGAGCATTTCTCCTGTCCAGAGAGATCTGTATCTCCTGCAGTTTATATCTTACTGTACGTGTGTTCAGCTGCTGTAGTTCTGCTAACAGTGTGTGGAAATCTGCTCGTCATCATCTCTGTTCTTCATTTCAAGCAGCTTCACACACCAACTAACATGCTGGTGCTCTCTCTGGCTGTGTCGGATTTCCTTGTTGGTGCTTTAGTGATGCCATCAATGTTAATCTGGGCAATTGAGTCATGCTGGATTTTTGGGAGATTTTTTTGCGTAATTTTTTTGTTGATTGGTGGTTTTCTCACATGCCTCTCTATCTATATTATTGCTCTAATTGCTGTGGATCGATATTTGGCTCTCTCAAACCCATTTCTGTACACAAATAAAATATCTAGGAGGGTGATGGCCACTGCTGTTTATTTTAACTGGTGTTTGTGTCTGGGGTATTGCACAGCATTCTATCATTTTAATGGAAACTTTATGAGTTCTGTAATGTGTCCTGGAGAGTGTTTTTACTTTCTGAATGAAGTTTGGWCTGTAATTGATCTTGTATATTCATTMATTTTTCCACTTTCTGTCATAATCATATTATAYACTCGAGTTTTTTTGATTGCTAAGAARCATGCCACTGCTATCAGAGAGCTTAATAATCWCACACGGCCTAAAACACAGAAAATCASCTCACASTCRWTGAAGTCWGAGAGAAAAGCAGCTAAAGTCCTCGGMATTTTAGTGTCTGTGTTTCTGGTGTGTTTACTTCCATATTTTATTTATAGTTTTTTAAGCAATGTGTTTGACCTACAGACAAAAGCATTACAACACGTGTCAATATTTTATTGTCTTAACTCCACCATTAATCCGGTTATTTATGCTCTGTTTTACCCGTGGTTTAGAAGGTGCTTTAAATTGATTATTACACTACAAATATTCCAAACAGACTCTTCTTCATTAATTAATGTTTTTTCATGAGAAGTATTTTATTCACTATTTTTAATGATGCACCCAAATCCTGTTATCATATATTATATTGTTTAAGGTCCTGTACCAAATAAAATGGCAGTATGATCTTCTAGTACATTATGCTGTTTAATAGCAATATTTGTGTTTTAAATATCTTTATACAAGCCAATAGGATGTAGATTTCATGAATCTTTAAAATCATAATTAGTGAAATATCAAGAATGAATACAAGACAGAGATAGATGGATATAAGAGCAACCATTGTTTTATTTGTAAAATGKRGAAAAAAAGTAAAATCTTTAAATTGTACTTTTGAAGCCATGTTTTGATCCATGAAGCAGGCTGTATCCTCTTACTTAAGTGGAGGTTCCCAAATAGTAACCCAAACCTACTTCTACTCAACAAACTGCTGTACATTTAGAATGTCCTTTTAAGATGATCTTTTATTGGGTTGATCTGATAATTGTTTCTAGGTATACTGAAGATATAACATTATTAAACAATAAACCTATTTATAATAAAATATTTTTGCTAGTCCAGTTAATATTTTAAAGATTACACTGATTAGCCAAACATTATGACCACTCACCTCATAATGATTGTCTCTGATTTAGTCGTCTAGACAGAATGTTTACTTGCTGCCTAATACATCAATCCTGCTTTCAGGTGCTATTGTAATTCAAGATTTATTCAAAATTCAAGATCTAAGCCTCAAATAACATTATTAATCGCAGAAATTTTCTAATAATAATAGCGTGTATAATTTTATGGCCATAGAGGAGGAAAATATCTTTAGTGGTGCTCTATGCAAAGATTGGTATCTTTTGGTATTCTGAAACAAATTATTAACAAACTATTACTAACAAAATAGCAGGTCTTGTGGGATGTTCCTAGTATGCAGAGTCAGGAACTATCATAGGTTGTCTGTGTAGTTTGATCCAATTTACCAAAAGTGGTCAAAGATAGGAAAACTGGTGATCCATTGATGGGGTCATAGGCAACAAGGTCGCACTGATGTACGTGGAAAGGACTTTATTGTGCTAAAGTGTTTTTTGTGATGGTWTCACTGAGATTTTTGCGTTMATTTTTTGTGGTGAGTGTACATGTATTGWTTCAGCTTGATGCATATTTGGGTAAACKTAGATTTTATAGATAAACAGTACTGAAAGTAAAACCAAACACAGGTCTCCCAGCTCTGTAACAGTAAACATCCAAGGATAGTGTGAAAATAAACCACACATACAAGGCGACAGCCTCAGTAACCATGAAAGAAGTGGTTTTGTTTTGTGCGATCTGTGCGACAACAAAAAGCCCTTGTAGTTTGCCTGTTGGTAAATTATTGCACCTGCCAACACCTAACAGACCTTGGTCACACGTCATGGTGGACTTTGTCATAGATCTGCCGGTGTCTAAAGGGCATTAGACAATCCTTGTGGTGGTAGATTGATTCTCCAAGGGATGTTTCTTAAACCTGTTTAGCTCATAGTCTGGCAGCCTTTCTTTCAGAATTTGGGGACCACTGTTAGCCTAATGTCGGGCTATCACCCAGAGTCTAATGGGTAGGCAGAGCGGACTGTCCAAGAACTCGAGAGTTATATACTGTGTGTATACCTATAAAACTTCTGTTAAAAGGTTAAAATTAACAGATCATTTTCCACTCAGCATAAAATTCCCCCCTGTCCCCAAACTTTATAGAAGTCCTGCAGCTTATTTGTCATTGTTGCATATGCAAATTCAATTTTCAGTCTGGTTTTTAAAAGAAACTTTAAGCATGAGCCCCCTGGTTAAGGGTGCCTCTCACATTTAAAAAAAAAAAAAGGTGGTCTATAGTTTCCTCCCTTCCACAGAAGGGACATGTTGTAGCTACGGTGAAGTCGATATGTCTGTTTGTGTCATGATTCATATCCTGTCTGCACTTTTGCCCACACTGTCACTTTTGACATATGCCTTTGTTTTTCCGACCTGTCAGGTGTCTCTTCCCACAGTCCTGTTTCTGCCGCTCCTGCGCACGTTTCCTATCCTTCACTAAGTACTCCAGCGATTTAAGAATGCTCTGCACGCTGCTTCAATTGCTGGATTATCTTAGGTATTTTTGCCTCGATTCTCTCGGGTTTTTCCTATGATTTCACGTTGCCAAGTTCGTTTCCTTGTTTTCTCGTCTCTCGCTTTTTGATGTGGATTGTCGCTTCGCTGCTTGATTTGCCGGCTTTTGATCTTATGATTCCTGTTTTTGACCACGGCTTTTGCTTTACTTTTTTTTTTTTTTGCTTCATTGCTTGATTTCCTGGATACCGATTTAACGCTTCCTCTTTTGACTATGGTTCTCATTTTACGATTTGGCTTAGATGCTGCGTTGACAGATCTTCTGGTATTGACCTTTGCTTCAGCATTCCTTCCTCGCTTTCGTCTATCATTGTCATCATCTGTACTTGGATTCACCTCGTTCTGCTCCAACTCGTGACAGAATAATCCAGCCAGTGAAATGAATCCAGCAGATGTTGACCGCATGAAAGCAGCACTGGAGAGTCAGGGTGCTCTTCTTGGAACTCACCACCAGGGGCTGCTCAGCATCAAGCAAGCCCTTGCTGATGTCACGGCCCAGCTCCAACGACTCCAGCTCTCTCCAGCGCAACATGGGGACTCCATCGTGCAACGCAAACCTGCCTGCCCCCCCCCCCCCCCGACCTATTAAGGTGACCCTGGCACCTATCGCTCCTTCCTTTCTCAGTGCACACTGATATTCAAGCTCCAACCCTCCACATTCTCCACTGAATGTTCCAAGGTGGCATACATGATAACGCTCCCCTCAGGATGGGCTCGAGAACGGAGCACTGCTCTCTGGGACACTGACGACCCCTGCTGCTCTAACTATGAGGTCTTCGCTAAAGAGATTTAGAGGGGGTTCAATTGCTCATGTCACRGAAGGGAGGCAGGTCAAAAACTGTTACAGCTTCACCAAGGCTCGCGCTCGGCATATGATTATGCCATAGAATTCCAGACCCTAGCTCTCTCCCGTGGGTGGAATAGTCATGCTTTGAGTGGTGTTATCTTCAAAGGACTGACAGAAGCACTCCAGGAAGAGCTAATCGCTCAAGAACTTTCGTCATCACTCAAAGATCTCATGGATCTGGTCGGCCGAGTGATCTCTCCCTTCGGAGAGTGGCTAGAATTGCACTGGTCAGTGTCTTCCCATGACCCAACCCTCAGGTGGAACCAATACAATAGGGCAGACCCCATGTCTTGCCATAGGAGCATCGGCRCCACCTAGTGGAGGGAGCATGCTTCTACTGTGGACATTTCCATCATGGACTTAAGAACTGTCCAGTAAGGAGGAGGCGTCCTCAAGTTCAGCTGGGAGCGCTAGAGGGCACTACTCCAAAGAGACCTCCAGACCAACGCCGCCTGCTCCCCATCTTCCTCATCCATGGACAACAGACCCACTTGGTGCAGGCATTGATCGACTCCGTTTTGGACCGTAACTTAATCAACGCCACCTGAGCCTCCCTGCTCTGCCTTTGGAAACCCAGCTCAAGGTTCAGGCCATCGACGGGAGTCCACTCCCTTCTATCACTTACAGGACCCCTCTGCTCAGTCTAAGAGTCTCAGGCAAWGGTCGTCTTGGGCCTCCCCTGGTTGATCTGACACAACCCACAGATTGACTGGGGACGGAAACTCAATTTCAGATTGGAGCCCATCTTGTTCCACAACCTGCTTATGAGCCACCCTCACGTCTTGCCCCAACACCGCCCAGGTGGACAAACCACTCGAGCTCACTCACATGCCCCCTGAGTACCACAATCTCAAGGCTGTTTTCAGCAAATCACGTGTCATTTCTCTTCCTCCCCACCATATGACTATGCCATTGATCTGTTCCCAGGCACCTTTCCCTCCAAGGGCCATCTGTACTCATTGTCACCCAAGGAACGCCAAGACATGGACCGTTACATCACAGAATCCCTTGCGGTGGGATGAATACTATGAATCCACTATGAATACCTTGTGATTCCGTTTGGCATCATTAATGCCCCCACAGTCTTCCAGGCCCTCATTACTGATGTACTCATAGACTTTCTCAATTTATCAGTGTTTGTCTACCTCGATGACATCCTAATCTTTTCTCGGTACCTAAAGAAGAACCATGTTCGGCAGGTGCTACAGGGACTGCTAGAGAATAAACTGTTTGTGAAACCAGGGAAGTGCAAATTCAACACCACGTCTACCACGTCCCTTGGATTTGGCATTGGGCCTTCAGGGATCCAGATGGAACCTGCCAAACTTCAAGCTGTCACAAACTTTCTAATGTCCACTTCACAAAAGGAACTCCAAAGGTTCCTGGAGTTCTCCAACTTCTATCGCCATTTCATCTGAGGCTATAGCTCTATCGCTGCCCCCCTGTGCCCTAACCTCTCCCAAGGTCCGCTTTTGTTGGAACCAGGAATCAGAGAGGGTCTTCACCAAACTTAAGAAGCTGTTCATGTCCGCTCCTACCCTCACCATCCCAGACCCATCACGTCAGTTCATTGTGGAGTTTGACGCCTCTAGCACTGGAGTAGGAGGCATTCTCTCTCAGAGGTCTGTCCATGACAATAAACTCCCTGCTCCTTCTTCTTCCACCGCTTAACTCCCACCGAAAGAAACTATGGCATCAGTGGAGGTGTGGAGACACTGGCTAGAGGGAATGGCGGTTCCATTCCTGGTCTTCTCAGACCCTTACCTACTCCATACCGCCCATGGTCCGATTTTGCGCTAGATTTTGTGACAGGATTACTTCCCTCTGATGGCCACACCTGTATCATGACCATAGTGGATTGGCTCTCCAAGGCAGCCCACTTCATTCCCCTTCCAAAACTCCCGTCCACCAAGGAGACTACGGAACTCCTGATCCTTCACATTTTTTAAGCTCCACAGCCTCCCCAAGGATATTGTCTCTGATCGTGGTCTGCAGTTCACCTTTCAGTTCTGGAAGGCTTTCTGTAAGCTCATCTGAACTATCAGGATTTCACCCTCAATCCAATGGACAAACTGTGAAAGGAAGAACCAAGCTCTCAAGGTTGCTCTCAGGTGCATGACCTCCCAGGCTGTCACTTCCTGGAACAGGTTCCTGCCCAGGTGGAATATGCACACAACTCGTAAACCTTGTCATCTACTGGCCTGTCCCCCTTCCAGAGCTGCTTGGACTACAAACCACCTGGAGGAAAAAAGTTAATGTCATTTCATCTGACGCTGTAAGAAGACATGGCTGCAAGCTAGAAGGATGTTACTACGATCCAGCAAGGCCTACAAGAAACAAGCGGATTGGAGGCATTCTCAAGCTCAGATACGTTATACATTCTGCATCCTCTTTGTTCTCCCAAATTTCACCAAGATATGTTAAAATGGTTTATGTATCTGTGCAAGTCCATATTTTATTACAGTCCTAAAAACCTCATTTATAGCTGTAAATATTTTTAACATTGCTGTGCAATTTGCTTTGGACAGCCGTACACAGAGTAAAAATTGGAACCACATCCCAATATCCAGTCCTATAAAGATCATTACCATTTTGAAAGTTGCAGTCATGGCCTGTGTGATGCCTATGAGTGGGTAACGTCAGAAAGTCAGGGTGCTGCAAAAATAAGAGTGCTGTTCAATGTTCAGTTTAATTGCAGACAGGAAATGTCTTATTTCAATAAACATAAATATTTTGTGCTCCTTGACAAGGAGAATTGTAAAAGAAAATCAAAACCTAGGCTGTAGGTGCAGCCTGCTTTAAGACACAAGCATCTGCTAGAACTAATAGCAGGTCTACAAGACTTGAGAGAGACGGGGAGAGAAAGAGAGAGAGAGAGAGAGAGAGAGAGATCTGATCAGTGTATTTGAAGATACTTTTTACTTTTTTGCTTAGCAGGTGTTATTGGTATTGGCTGTTCATATAAAATAGTTGGTAACTGGTTATTAATTTCTTAAAAAATAAATCTTCAGTCATGGCTGATGGAAACTGAAGTATATGGGGAACACACCAAAGATGATCAGAGCATGTAAGCTCCTGGCTCACAGACCAGAGGCGGAATTTAAATTATGTTTAATGCAAACCAAATACTTTTGTGCTGCTATAAAAATACTGCTTATGATTATTGTACTATTTCACTTGATTAAATATAACAACATTTTATCTATAGCTAAAGAGATTATATGATACAAAGTTACTTTATAATATGTGATAAGTGTATAAACATTATAGTGCATATAGCAAATACTTTCAACACCTTTTTTCCTATGAAGCATGAAATAATGTTTAAGCTGTCACTCAAATATGGGGGCGTGATCGATTTTTAAACTATAAAAACATGAGAGTTGCTTTAGTTATAATTCATTTGATTGTGATTTTTTTATAACTACAGATGTACTAAGTTAGAATCAAATTCATGAAACATTTCTTCATACAATAAGAAAAGTCTGTATTCATGAACCTGACAGAGTTTAATCAGTCTGATCACTGTGTACATTTCTCCTGTCCAGAGAGATCTGTATCTTCTGCAGTTTATATTTTACTGTACGTGTGTTCAGCTGCTGTAATTCTTCTAGCGTTGTGTGGAAATCTGCTCGTCATCATCTCTGTTCTTCACTTCAAGCAGCTTCACACACCAACAAACACACTTGTGCTCTCTCTGGCTGTGTCGGATTTCCTCATTGGCACTTGTGTCATGCTACCAGTGATAATCTGGACAATCGAGTCTTGTTGGATTTTTGATGAGGGTTACTGCATCTGTTTAATTATGACTTCCTTTTTTCTTGGGAACTTGTCAATTTATAATGTTGCCTTAATTTCTGTGGATCGGTATTTGGCTCTCTCACGCCCATTTTACTACGCAAACACAATCTCTTGGAGGACCATGTGCATTGTGGTTTATGCTAACTGGTGTTTGTGTCTGGGATATGTCATAGCAGTTTTATATTTTAATGGAACCTTCAYGAGTTTTGTAATGTGTCCGGGAGAGTGTTTTAATTTTTTGAATGAAGTTTGCTCTGTAATTGACCTTATACATTCATTTATATTTCCMMTTTCTGTCATAATCATATTGTACATTAGGGTTTTTATGATTGCTAAGAAACATGCCACTGCAATCAAAGAGCTTAATAATCACACACGGTATAAAACACAGAAAGTCACTTCACACTCCATGAAATCTGAGAGAAAAGCAGCTAAAGTCCTCGGCATTTTAGTGTCTGTGTTTCTGGTCTGTTTACTTCCATATTTTATTTATAGTTTGTTAGGTGGTGTTATTGTACCACAGTTAGAGACAATTCATGGACTTTTAATCATGCTTTGTCTTAACTCCACCATTAACCCAATTATTYATGCTCTGTTTTACCCGTGGTTTAGGAGGTGCTTTAAATCAATTTTAACGCTGCAAATATTTAAAAGAGATTCTGCATTAATCAGTGTTCTTTCTTGAAAGTTTTTTTTGCTCTCTCTCTCTTATTATAAAACAGAAAAGAAATCTGGAGAAATTAGGGGAGAGTGGAGTTTGTTCGAGGTGATGTGGGCAGTGTGCTTAGTGAAAGCTTGTGGTGGCTGCTGGCAACTCTAGCAGAGCAAAGCAGGAGTGATGTGTTGGCAGAGATCTGAGGCTAAAGGAGATGAGGAAATGGTCGAGAACTTTCTGCAGTTGATCCTTTGAGGATGTTGGATGTTGTATAATAAAAAGAGAGAGATCATTAGACAACATCACAACATGTGTGTGTGGTGTGCATGTCTATATTCTCTAGCTGAGAAGCATGCTAGAGCCACAAACAGCAATTTAAGCAATTCTTCATTTATTTTAAAAATACTTAAAATACTTAAAATACTTAAAAGCTAACATGCCAATCACATTAATGTGTCCCCTTACAAATTTGGCAGAATGTTGAAAATGAACATTGGGTGATTGGTGGTAATGACATTATTGCGATATATCTGATCCATCATAACACCTCCTAAACCTAAGCTCTTGACAAACTAATAATTTATCTTTCTGTATGGGTATGAAAAAATATTAAAAACTGACTGGCCCACCTTTTTTGGCTTCAAGCTAATTTTACATCTGAAAGATTTATGTCCACCCTGTACAAGACTATTTATGTCGCAGACACAAAATGCAGCAATGCTCCTGAAAGCTTGATCCTTGCCCGTGCAATACTGATCCAGTCCAGCTAGAGTCAGTGAGGCACCTAAAACCTGGCTGCCAACCCTTAAAAAATAAAGTAAGAAGAAGCATCCTGAGAAAGCTAATACACGAGCGTTGTTAAACAGTATTTTGACGCCGGAAATATGAGTAATGTGGTCTCGTTTTTGTTTTCCTCCTATGTCCCATTTTTTTTTCGTTGCCAATTTTTTTTTACATCCCTTTTTTTTTTTTTTCTTCCTTAGATTTTTTTCCCAAAAAACTTTTTTTTCCCCCCTCACCCATGTCCCTTTACAGGCTCCATAGTTTTGTGTCATGCTGTTTTGTCTTGTCATTTATTTTGTTCTGGAAGCTCTGTCACTAAAACAAATTCCTTGTACGTGCAAGTGTACTTGGCAATAAAACTCTTCTGATTATGATTCTGATTAAAACAGTGAGATCATATGCCAGACCCTGAAATAAGGAAAATCATGGGCTTAAATAATATAATAAATTGAAACAATGACACCTGTACAGAAAAACTGGAAAGATGAGACAATGTCAAATTAAAAGTCACAAACAAACAATGTCCTTGGGCACAGAATGCCATCCAGGGGTTATCCACAAGGCAAATGTGGTCCAGGACATTGCACACCAAAAATGCTTGTCAGGCTGTGGTGCAGGATGTTAGGATAGGTGCGATGTACCGTCTTATGCAAAAAGTTTAGGCACCCTTAATAAATAACAGATTTAGGTGATTTTTTTATTTTTATTTCCAGTCTCTCTTGGAAATGGAAAAGAAAATGCACAATATTTTCAGTAAACATTGATACATAGTTACTTATTTTGCTATTAATTGAATTTTT
>QMIH01003467.1:1161-14812 GCA_003987875.1 Clarias batrachus | reverse complement strand
TCCACTAGAGCGACGGTCCCTTCATTGGACTTAGCTATCATACTCGAAGGCCTGGCTGACACCTTTCGAACCACTAGAGTCAGCGCCTGAAAGGCTTCTGTCTCTTAAGATGGTTTTTCTTATGGCTATTACTTCTTTGAAGAGGATTGGGGATCTGCAGGCTCTGTCAGTTTCCCTATCCTGCCTAGACTTTGCCCCTGGCTAGTCAAAGCTATTCTGCATCCTCACCCGAACTATCTTCCCAAGGTTCCATTCTTGACCATGCACCCAGTTGTTCTCGAAGCCTTCTGTCCTCCGCCTTTCACAGCTCCGGAGCAGGAAAGACTTCACTTACTGTGTCCAGTATGTCCTCTTCCGATCTACGTCCATCGCACTAGCCAGTGGCGTAAGTCAGAGCAGCTCTTTATCTGCCATGGTGGTCGCAACCGGGGGGCGGCTGCCACTAGACAGATTCTGTCACACTGGGTGAGAGATGCCATTGCCCTAGCCTATGAGGYRCGTKGTCACAYTTCGCCTCTGGGAATCAGGGCTCACTCAACCAGGGGGATTGCCTCATTGATTGCCTTGCCAAGAGGCGTCCCCCTTGCAGCAGGTGTGTGATGCAGCAGGCTTGTCCTCTCCACACACGTTTGTTAGATTTTATAGTCTGGATGTCAATGCTACTCCAGGTTCACGGATCCTTGAGTCAGCATCCCAGAGCTAGGTCTGAGACCTCCTCGGTTTGTGCGCACACGCTACACAACCTGGGGGTCCAGACACTTGCAGTGCGGCAGCGTTTGTATCCTCGTTCCCATAGTGTTTTCACGCAGCATCGAGTGTAGCATTTGAAAGGGAACATCTCGGGTTACTTGGCTGTAACCCTGTTCCCTGATAAAGCGGGAACGAGATGCTGCATTTCAATGCCGTACTGCTAGTGTGCCTGGATGTCCTTCAGACAGAATTGACCTGAGGATGTTTCCGGTTCAATCCTATTTATAACCTGCAGGTGCACCTTATTCAGTGACGTCATGCCTGGCAGAGGTTATAAGCCGAAGTATTTGGTGGTTTTGACATACACAGGCATCACAACCGGWGAACAAAGATGTTCCCGTAGCGTTTTCACGCAGCATCTCGTTCCTGCTTTATCAGGGAACAGGGTTACAGATAAGTAACCCGTGACGATCCATTTTACAGAACTTCAACAGCTGCACATATTTAAGTAAGATATGAACTACCATCCAGTCTCTGGAGACAATAAATACTTACAGCRATCAGGCCTGCTCAAGCCCATCTGGTTGATTTATTTTATAAGTGCTTTTCACCAATAGACATTGCTGCTTCATGCATGTTACACTTTATGTTGATGCTTATTACCGGTACACACCAGTGCACACAAAGGATTCACTCTCTGGGCAGTAATTAATAGACCCTGTATGACATGATCTGTATTATGCTGTGAGTCAAACTCAGTGGGTGTGATCAAGTTCTAAACTATAAAAGCACCAGTTCTAAGAGTAAGGTCTTTAATTGTAGTTCTTTAAATTAACAATTTTACAATGGTAGCATCCATTTTATTGTGTACAGCATTTCTTTAAACTTTGCAAACCATAGACAAAACACTGTATTTATGAACCTGACAGAGTTTAATCAGTCTGATCGCTGTGAGCATTTCTCATGTCCAGAGAGATCTCTACCTCCTGCAGTTTATATCTTACTCTATGTATGTTCAGCTGCTGTGATTGTTCTAACAGTATGTGGAAATCTGCTTGTCATCATTTCTGTTTTTCACTTCAAGCAGCTTCACACACCAACAAACACACTGGTGCTCTCTCTGGCGGTGTCAGATTTCTTCACGGGTGCTTTTGTAATGCTACCAATGTTTATCTGGACAATCGAGTCATGCTGGATTTTTGATCAGCGTTACTGCATGTTTTTGATGATCACTTTTTTTTTCGTGAATCAGTCCATCTATAATGTTGCTTTGATTGCTGTAGATCGGTATTTGGCTCTTTCAAACCCATTTTTCTATGCAAACACCATCTCTCAGAGGACTATGTGCATTTTGGTTTATTCTAACTGGTGTTTGTGTATGTTGTATTTCATGGCACTTCTCTATTTTAATGGKAACTTTAAAAGTTTTGTAATGTGTCCTGGAGAGTGTTTTTTCCTTCTGAATGAGATTTGGTCTATAATTGATCTTGTACGTTCATTAATATTTCCACTTTCTGTCATAATCATATTGTATACTGGAGTTTTTTTTATTGCTAAGAAACATGCCACTGCTATCAGAGAGCTTAATAATCACACACGGCCTAAAACACAGAAAATCAGCTCACTGTCGATGAAATCTGAGAGAAAAGCAGCTAAAGTCCTCGGCATTTTAGTKTCTGTGTTTCTGGTTTGTTTATTCCCATATTTTATTTATATTTTGTTCGGTGGTGTTATTGAGATACAGTTAGAGACACTTCACATAGTTTTGATCATGCTTTGTCTGAACTCCACTATTAATCCGGTTATTTATGCGCTGTTTTATACATGGTTTAGGAAATGCATTAAATTGATTATAACTCTGCAAATATTTAAAAGAGATTCTGCATTAATCAATGTGCTTTCATAAAATATTTTTTTCTTATTTTGGCCATTATGTATTTAAGCCAATACCATATTGCTATTGGCTTAAAGCCCAGTATGAAATTAAATCCCAATATGCACTGTAATAGCAATATACGTTTTTTTTTTTTTTTTTTTTCTTGAATACTTCACAATAAATTGTTTAAATGTTAAATGTGTAAATGGTGGACAGCACTCTGCTGTTTGGTCATAAAATATATATATATATATTACTTTTACTGTCATATAATATAAATATAATATATATGAGGCTCAAATTCAGGAGCAATAAGACATTCATTGAGATAAATGTTAGTTGGTTTTCTTGACCAAAAGGTTGGTTTGCCAAAGACACTACTTTGGGCTTGAGGGGCTTCTGTCTCATTGACATCAGTACATCCTGTATGAAATCAAACATGTTTGCGAGTGACTTGGGGAAATTCAGGTCTAATGTGTAAATGAGACCAAAGAGAAGACACATTGCTTGTGGGAGGTCACGTTTCTTGTTCATAATCACTTGGCCTTCAAGTATACTACCAATCCAGGGGTTTAAATGCAAGGAGTTGGGGGGTTGAAGATCAGTGTCCTCGAATAAGATCCACCCTGATACATAAAAAACTAGTGTTGCAATGATCATACACCTAGTGAAGACAAATGAATAAATTTATTATCATGCATTAAATATTATCAATGCATATTCATCAGAACTCTCACTAAATATATGATGAAGACATCACTTATATGTTAGCAAAAATTATTAGCCACATACTCCCAAAGTTGTCACAAAACAAAATGTGTATTTTTTAAATGTATTTATTAATTATACATTTTTGCAACAAATATATGTGTATTTAAAAAAATATAAATATACATGCTCCCTGAAAAGCACTTGGTGGACTCCTTTATAAGGATGTAATATAAATTAACTTTATTAATTTAAAGTCTTTGCATTTAAAAATCATGTTCCTTTAAGGAATAGTAAATGAAAATTTGCTTAACATTTACTGTCATGTCGTGAGACGAGGACGCAGATGCAGGTTCCATAATGTCAATGTTTTCTTTTATTATTTTCTTTCTCAGTCTCACAAATAAAGTCACAAACATTAATTCTTAAATAAACTGAAAAGAACACAGCTGATTCCCCACCCTGGGTCTGCAGGAGGGCAAAAGGAGAAACACACTTAAACACAAAAGCAGCCGACGCCCGCGGAGCTGGCTGAGAGACTCTCAGTCTTGACCTTGACTTTGGCGATGGCGACTGTCCTCGGAAATGTGGCCTGTGCCTGCAGACACTGATTAGTCCTGGGAGGAATAGGACAAAGACACAAGCACTGACCGGTTGTTGAAGCATGTGTGTCAAACACGGCAAAAACTTGGCCTGACCTCAGTCAAGTGACGTCATCTGACCAGGTACACCTGGAGGTTATAAATAGGTCTGAACCGGAAACATCCTCAGGTCAATTTGTCTGAAAGGACGTCCAGTCACGCCTACAGTGCGGCATTAGAGCACAGCATCTTGTTCCCGCTTTTCAGGGAACATGGTTACAGCAAAGTAACCCGAAACATTCCCTTTCAAAGCTACACTTGATGATGTGCTCGAAAGCGCTATGGGAACGAGAATACCAATGCCACTGCACTGGAAGTGTCTGGACCCCAAAAAAAGAAGTCTAGACCTGATTGTGGGATGCTGACTCTAGGACCGTAAGCATGGAGTAGCATGGATACGAACTATAAACTCTGAGAAAAGTGGGCGGAGGGGACCAGCCTACCGCATCACACACTTGCTGCAAGGGAACACCTTGCAAACTCCTTAGTTGAATTGGCCCTAACACCTAGAGGTGAAGTGTGACCAGGCACCTCATAGGCTAGGGCAATAGGTTCCCTCACCCTTTTAATGTGACCTAGATTGTCTAGTGCAGTGGATGTAAATCTGTAGAGCACGTACTGGACACAATAAGTGAAATCCTTCCTGCTCCTGAGTATTAGACAGCGGAGGACAGAAGGTTTCAAGAACAACTGGTTGGATAATCAAAAATGGAACTTTTAGATTCGGGTGAGGATGCATAATAGCCACAAGTTCTAGAGGTTCGAAAGGGGCCTCAGCCAACCTTTGAACACAATAGCTTTGTCCCTTAAACGGACTGTTGTCCTAGGCCTGAGGACAGTTTCTCATGCAAGAACTCCAGCACTGAAACAGTCTGGCAGTGGACTGGGTCTACATGGTTTGCCATATGTCCAAAATCATCTCGTCTGAGGGCATAAGTACTTCTGTTCGAGAAAGCCCTAGAAGTTGGAATAGTTTATATTAGCTTAGCTGATCCTTTGAGCTGGGTGGCCATCCAAGACCGCATCCCAACCCAAAGGAAAACATCTGTCATTAAAATCTCATGATGACAGAGAACTAGAGTGGGACCCAAAGTTAAAACCCCGGGGTCTGAACCACATCGAAGGTGTGGCGCCCCTGGCGCGTATCCTGTTTGCTCAGGGGATTGCCCTTTGAATGAAATCCCATATACAGGGGGCCCATGGATACACGTGCCATGAGACCTAGATTCTCTGAAAGCAACGAAGGGTCACCTTCTTGTCTAGTTTGATGCTCCTTAGGATGCTGAAGATAGATTTGGTACATACAGGAGACAATGTGCCTGTTTTCACACTGAAACCTCCTACAGCCCCCAAATACATTGTCCTGTGAGCAGGAAAGACAACGCTTTTCTTGGCTTTGAGTCCCAACCCTAAAGATTCAAGATGAACTAGGACGACATGTCGATGTCGAAGCTCCCTAGAGTGAGGCAAGTCTTGAATAAAATTCGAATTACGGGTGCCCTGGAACCACATAGGAAACAGTGCTGCATCCAGCCTCTTATATATGTGCAGGTGCAATGTTGCTATATAAAATAGGCATCCTTCAGGTCGATTGTCACAAACCAATCTTGTGATTGGATTTGAGAAACTATCATCTTGACCATCAAAATATTGATTTTTGAATTTTAATATTCTGAGATAGTGGTACCACCCGCAAGGATCTAGAATTGGACGCACCCCCTATTTTTATTCTTTTTTAGACAAAGAAAAACCAGCAGTAGCAGCCTGACTGTGTGTCTGGGAGGGGACATGTTCTATGGCCCCTATACCCAGCAAAGTTTATAATTAGCAAAATGCGCTTATTCCGGTTTCACGCAAGTGAACACTACTCTTCCGAGCACCAAAGATGGCAGAGTTTGGGTGGCCTTCTGAGACACCCTCATGGTCCTGGCATTTCACCAGCCTCAGGACCTCTTCTTTGAGGAGATCATGCTCCTCAGGTCTGGTCTTTTAAATGCGGGCTGAGAAGCATGGCGAGTCATACCCCAGTCTTTACGAGGGGGTGCTTGGCTCGCCACACTCTTCTTCTGCATTTCACGCCTCATTAGAACCGGACCTAGTCGGGACTGGGTGGCCGATGGTCCCAACTCCTGAGCACAGCGGGGAAAAAACCTCAGAAACGTCTCCGTCGCAACCATAGCAGCCATGGAGCGGCCAATGGCACGTGTCGTCTGCTTTGTGGCACAGAGAGACAAATTCGTGGCTCGGCAAAGCTCTGAAAAAGCTTGCTGGTCGATGGACCCGCCAGTGCTCAGGTCCTTCAGCAGATCAGCTTGGTATGCCTGTAACACCGCCATGGTATGCAGCGCTGCACCCTCCTGACCCGCTGACTGAAAAGCCTTCCCCACTAGCAAAGATGTTAGTCTACATGGCTTAGTGGGGAGTTTAGGCTTCTTCAGCAAAGATGAGCATCCAGGAGAGCATCTAGCTCGCAAGCGTCTCCTCAACCTCCGGGGCATCATCATGTAGCCCCGCGTGCTTGCATCAACAATCGTCGAATAAATCGACGTCGTTGGCACAAATATGCGGGACGAATAAGGTTTACTCCATGAATGAGTTACCTCATCATGGAGATCACCCGACACCCGACAGAAACCTGTCGTCTAACTTTGAGTGTTTGGGACTCACCTGTTCCTGAGGCCAGTCAAGATGTAGGTGTTCAACTGCCCTGATTACCACGTCCAGTAATTCCTCATACTCTCGTTCGCCGTGAGAGGAGCGTCCCGGGGTGGTGAACTCACTGGAGAGAAGGGAGGAAGTCTCCGGCGCCCGTTCAGAAGAAGCATCGAGATGCGCTTCAGAAGCGGACATGGGAATTTCCTGATCTGGCGAGAGCGCAAGAGAAAAGGGGAAATCCGTCTCACGTGCTTCCGCCAGATCAATGCGCAAACCGCAAGAGTGAAGAGTGATTTTTTTTTTTTTTTAAACTGCCACATTAGAGCCACACACACAAACACAATACAGCCTTGAAGACAAAAGACCTGAGGATGTTTTTGGTTCAGACCCAGGTGTACCTGGTCAGATGATGTCACCTGACTGAGGTTGTACGGGCCAAGTTTTTGGCATATTTGACACACATGCTTCAACAACCAGTCAGTGAAGACCTTTTCCCATAGCGAACATAGGAACACAGGTGCAGTTAATTTGGTGTTAAGGTGAAAACAATACACACGTAGACACACTAGGTGGTACAAAGCACCGGCTCAGTAATCCGGCGAGCTAGATCTTATTCCCCGGAACTGCGGTGGCCCAGGTGTTACATTTACTTGCCCTTATTTCTTCCAAGATGCAGATTATTTTGTTTCTTTATCTGATCAGACTAATGTAGCAAGAAATGTAGCATTACATCAGTTGCGTATCTGCAGTGAATGGGTGCAATCAGAATCAGAGTCCAAACAGCTGATAAAACAATAACAATAATAATAACAATAATGGCTTTGTTTCTTACAAACATACAGCTTATGTTGACTGATATACAAGATGTCACTTTAAATAAGACACTTTCAAGGATATTTGCACCCCGAAACCCCCTCAAATTTCCTTATTTTTCACACTTTGGATTTAATATTATCCTTCGGATTAAGTATAGGAAATATAACCACAATTCCACAGTGTGAAGTTATCTCAGATCACTATTTTGTCATAGTAATAATGTACACACAGCATCTCTTCTGTCTTAAACGTACATTTACATCAACTACCACACAGAGCTTTATCAATAATCTCCCAGAGTTTTCAAGTTTGATTGGATCGCCATCTGACTTCACAGAAGTCAATCAGGCAACTGAATATCTAGAGTCAGCACTTTGTTATAGCTTAGATAATGTAGCTCCAGTTGAAAGGAAAATGATTAGAGATAAGAAACTCACTCCTTGTTTCCTTCTGGCTCTCCCTTTTAGTTATGCTGTTATAGTTAGTCCTGCCGGGGTCCCTGCTTGCACTTTGCACTAAGTATACATTCACCTTATACATCTTTGACGGTGACCATACCTAACTGCCATCTCTCCTAATCTTCTGCTCTCTCCTCTCTCTCTCCCTCTCTCATTTTCCCTCTCGCTGTCTCTCTGTCGAGCTATACATGTCCAGTGATCCAGACCCCTCTGCCCTCTCGACCTGTCTAACTCGTCCTGGAGTCCTGCTTCTAGTTGGAGATCTTGTTGCATGGATGCCAACCAGAAATAGGAACAAACTGGACTCAATTTAATTTAAGCACATCTCCTGTTATACTGAACTTCCAGTCTTACACATTATTATGCTGATCAATCCCTGCTATCCGTTTTCACCCAAATGAGGATGGGTTCCCTGTTGAGTCTGGTTCCTCTCAAGATTTCTTTTTATTACCATCTCAGGGAGTTTTTCCATGCCACCGTCAGCTTCGGCTTGCTCATCAGGGACGATCTGATCATTTTGATTAATATACACTCACATTTCATACAAAATTACTTCTTTTGATTGTGTAAAGCTGCTTTGCGACAATGTCAATTGTTAAAAGCGCTATACAAATAAAATTGAATTGAATTGAACACATGTCATTCTTGTCTCCCCGCGCATTTGAGACCTGCCCCATGCCCATGTCTAACAGAACAGGAACAACAGGATTCTTTTTTTCACGTAAATATTCCTCTACGCATGTAATTTACTGTGACATCAGCAGTCATTTTATACAGTTTGCAAGGGGAGGGGAGCTCACCTAGCTCCTTCCTCTGTAAATTTTTTTTCTTATTCCTTATCAAATTATTAAACCATTATAATCCAACATTTTTCCAATAATTTCTCCCAATATACTTACGCTTTTCTCTTATCTTGTTTCCTTACGTCATGTACGTCGCCATCTGATTTCATATATTTTTTGCCACTATAATTCAGTCTTCTTACAAATTATTTTCCATTATATTTACACTAAGTTTGTTTGTTATTAAAAAATATAGGGGTGGCGCTTATTTTACTATATATTCCTGATAATTCCATTTTACTCTACAGTTCTCAAGAGACATTCCATGGGTAAGCATCTCTGTCTCACTCATTTTAATTATTTCTTTTATTTTCCTAATTTGTTGTATTTACGTATTTTATTTTATTGTTATAGCTAAGCGCAACTGTTTAAGTGGTGACTACATCCCTTTGCACGATTCGGACAGCCAGGACAGTCCAGAGCATAACTCCATTGAGGATTACACTCCTACTGAACCTGTTATGGAACGAGCCTTAGTGAGTTTTTGCAAAAAATGAGTCTGAAGGATCATTGACATCATTTCTTTTAAGAACGGTCTTAATTATGTCAGGAAGGATGACTTCGGCCCCGGTCCACCTAAGAGACCGTGTCTGGAGGCAAATAGCCCTCGTTCACATGCTTTTAGGCCTGTGCGACCAGAGTCTAGTACTCCAGCCCCGTCCATCTCAAGGCCTGTTGGTCAAAGAATTGCCGGTACTCAGACTGATTCTACGGTGTCTGTTGGTACCCAAACGGATTTTCCTTCAGCACCTGAGCCAACTTTAAATCACGGTGCTTCTATTTTTATTCCTTTCACTGATCTTACTTTTGGTGTTGTTCTGCCTCAGGGTAGGTCTAACAATTGTTCCATTGGTGTTGTTCTTCCTCAGAGAAGGTCTAACAATTGAAGTATTTTTGTTACTTGATGCTTACCCAGGGCTCTTGTTTTACTGTACTTTTTATGTTGGGCTTTATACTTAGTATTTCTTTGTTATTCACTATATAGGTGCACATGCTATTTTATTTTGTAATTACCTTCATTAAACTTATTATTATTCATTAAGCTGATTGTGTGTCTTTGGTTATTTGTCTGTGTCCCTTTAAATTTGACATGTCTGCACATGTATCCAGCCCCTGTTACATCACAGTTAAGATCACCACATATCTGAGTATATTACCTCATGTCTGGGGCTACACCATATCAGCTGACATTACATCATGTCTAGGGACATTAGGTACTTTTGGATGCTCAGGGTACAAAGATTACTTCTCTAGGGTCTGTTTGGTACACACTGTCCACCAAGCATCTCACATCTAAGATGGCCACCTACATGTGCTTGTTCTTGTTACTGTGACATCACACTATCCTTGGCTCCCCTCTGTCTCCTCACCTTACCTCTATGTTCTTTTACTAAGATTAATAGTTTCTATCATATTGTTGCATGCCCAAGAATATTTAATTAAAATATGCTTACATTAGTGTATGAACCAGATATTTAAATCTTACAAGTCGAATTAAGTTGATTTCTCGATCATGTTTTCACAAAATCATAATGAAAATATTGTTCATTAAAAGCGAAGTTGACAAAGTATGACCAGGAAAAACATCAAAACTGTGGTCACAACTCCACATCACTGGTGTTCCACAGTTGTTAATTGTACTAACTGACGCTCACAGCATGGGTGAATGTAGGTCTGTCCTGTCTGCAGTACTGAAAAGAGAGGAACTACTGCTCAAATCAAATTCAATCTTCAGATTTTAAATTCTTTATTACATCACTCGCAACCCAACAGGGAAGTTCAAGTGTGCACAATCATGTGATATGAGAGGAAACCATTGTGAAAACTCCTTGAAAAACAAGCAGAGGGGTGATGAGAAATACAGGTTCAAATAAATATGTAAATTTGAAGAAAGTTAAGTTGCAGAAAGTCTTTTTTCTGTGTTTGATATTCTAACCACAAAGTATGTAATTTGTGCACACAAAGCAATTAATATAAAATATATATATATATATATTTTATATTAATTGTGTTTTCTGGCTGGCTTAACTACAGTGGAAATGGTTGTTACAACAACAAATAATGCAGGTGGGTTGACAGTGTTCAAACCCACCATCAGATTTGAGCTGCCAATCTGAAACAAGCCAAATCCAGTCTCATCTTTTTTAAATAACAGTGTGGACAATCAGTCCTAAAGATCACATTTGTGAAACAAATTGGATTAGCTCTAACAAGGCACTAGTGTGTTCACACAGTAACACTTGAAAGTCATTCTGTGAATAAATACAATATGAAGAGGTTTACGGTCATTAATGCTTTATTTTTTTCAAATGTGATGATTATAATCATTATTATAAAATTTATTATAATAAGCTTTACCTCCCATTATACAGTCTCTCTCTCTCTCTGTAATTTACAGATCCTTTTTACAGAACTTCAGCTGCTGCACATATGTAAATAAGATATAAACTACTATCCAGTCTCTGGAGGCGATAAATGCATACCATGATCAGGCTGGTTAAAGCACATCAAGTGCTTTTCAACAATAGACATTGCTGTTTTGTTCATGTTACACTGTATGTTGATGCTTATTAGCGGTACATACCAGTGCATACCACGGATTAATTATCTGGGCAGTAATTAATAGACCCTGTATGACATGATCTGTATTATGCTGTGAGTCAAACTCAGTGGGTGTGATCAAGTTCTAAACCATAAAAGCACCAGTTCTAAGGGTAAGGTCTTTAATTAGATTTCTTTAAATTTACAATTTTACAATGGTAGCATGCATTTTATGGTGTACAGCATTTCTTTAAATTTTAAAAACGATAGACAAAACACTGTATTCATGAACCTGACAGAGTTTAATCAGTCTGATCGCTGTGAGCATTTCTCCTGTCCAGAGAGATCTGTATCTCCTGCAGTTTATATCTTACTCTACGTGTGTTCAGCTTCTGTGATTGTTCTAACAGTATGTGGAAATCTGCTCGTCATCATCTCTGTTTTTCACTTCAAGCAGCTTCACACACCAACTAACACACTGGTGCTGTCGCTGGCGGTGTCAGATTTCCTCATTGGTGCTTTAGTGATGCTACCTACGTTTATCTGGACAATCGAGTCATGCTGGATTTTTGATAAGAGTTACTGCATCTTTTTGATGATCACTTTTTATTTTGTGAATCAGTCCATCTATAATGTTGCTTTGATCTCAGTAGATCGGTATTTGGCCCTTTCAAACCCATTTTTATACACAAACACAATCTCTCAGAGAACTATGTGCATTGTGGTTTATTCTAACTGGTGTTTGTGTGTGCTGTATTTCATGGCACTTCTCTATTTTAATGGAAACTTCATAAGTTCTGTCATGTGTCCTGGAGAGTGTATTTTCTTTCTGAATGAGATTTGGTCAATAATTGATCTTGTACATTCATTTATATTTCCACTTTCTGTCATAATCATATTGTACACTCGAGTTTTTGTGATTGCTAAGAAACATGCCACTGCTATCAGAGAGCTTAATAATCACACACGGCCTAAAACACAGAAAATCACCTCACASTCAATGAAATCTGAGAGAAAAGCAGCTAAAGTCCTCGGCATTTTAGTGTCTGTGTTTCTGGTYTGTTTACTCCCATATTTTATTTATAGTTTGTTAGGTGGTGTTATTGTGCTACAGTTAGAGACAATTCACAAAGTTTTGGTCATGCTTTGTCTTAACTCCACTATTAATCCAGTTATCTATGCGCTGTTTTATACATGGTTTAGGAGGTGCATTAAATTAATTATAACTCTGCAAATATTTAAGAGAGATTCTGCATTAATCAATGTTCTTTCATAATTTTKTTTTGTTTTGATTATGTACTTAAGCCAATAGCAATATGCTATAAGTCCTGTACGAAATTAAATCCCAATATCCACTGTAATAGCAATATACGTTTTTATTTATTTATTTTATTATTATTATTATTATTTTTTTTTTCATTTAGAATACTACACAATAATCTCATATTGATTAAAATCAGTAAGGTCATCCTGTTTAAATGCTGGAAAGCATTAAACAATTGTTAATCTAACTTGCCAATTTTATAAAGTGCACTTAAACTATCAAGTTCACTTACTAACATATTTAGGTTAACACTACTTAAAAACTCTATTTAATATTAATTGAATTGACTAAGCTGTTACTACTTTTGCCTGTTACAGCTTTGTGAAATCACACATAAAACATACTGAGCATCACACAGGTAAACAATATTTCTTAAATCACAAAAAAAAACTCTAATGAAAATAAAACTGGGTCACAACCCCACTGCACTACACTGTACAGGTGGTAACAATAGTAACAATGTCCACATAAACTGCTGCACTGCATCAATGCTAGATGTTTGTGCACTTAAACATTTTGAACCTTCACACTTTCTATCCTTTATTAATGGATATTAACCAAGTAAATCAAACGAAAAATGTTCTCACAATTATGTTAATATGTACTGAAAATCTAAATGTGACTATGCTGACTCAAATTCAATAGCAATAAGACATTCATTGAGACAAAGGTTAGTTGGTTCTCTTAAACAAACATTGGTTTTCTTAACCAAAAATCTGGTTTGCCAAACACATTACTTTGGGCTTGATGGCATTCTGTCCCATTGACAGCAGTACTTGCTGATTCAGGTCTAATGTGTAAAGGAGACCAAAGAGAAGACACATTGCTTGTGGGAAGTCAATGATCTTGTCTATAATCACTCGGCCTTCAAGTATAATACCAATCGAGGGATTTAAATGCAAGGAGTTGGGGGGGCCTGAAGATCAGTGTTCTCGAATAAGATCCACACTGACATGAAAAAATAGAGTTGCAATGACCATACACCTAGTGAAGACAAACGAATAAATCTATTATTAAGCATTAAAAATCAATGCATATTTATCAGAACTCTCACTAAATATATGATGAAGACATCACTTATATATTAACAAAATGTAGTA
>QMIH01003465.1:0-34937 GCA_003987875.1 Clarias batrachus | reverse complement strand
GCACTTACTCAGGGTTAGGGTTAGGTTAGGGGACCCTAACCCTTAGGGGAATTATGTCACTACTCTGCTGACATAATTCAATCAAGTTTTAAAAAGAGCATAGATAACAACTGTCAGTGTGTATACACTTTTGTGCCCTTCTGTATGTGTTGATGGGCAATAGGCTGGACAAATATCTGTTGATGGGCCATAGACCATGTAGTGCATCTCAAACATTTACACCCGAGACATTAGCATGATGCCATGACCCAGGCATGTTTTTCATACACATTCTAAACATTTACACCTGAGCAGATATTGTAAATTTCTGCTAAACTAAAGCTATTGTGAAGATTTACACCACAGAAAATATTCAAAAACAACTCTTAGCTGCATAAGGCATTATTTTAGCCAGCTGTAGCGAACATGCTTGCGCTAAATAACATTTCCAATAGCAGTGTCATAAGCTAACCAAAACTGAGCCAAATATATAATAGCAACAATAATCTAAAGCTATCCAAAACGTGGTGAAATACATTGGAACATTTACAAACATCTGTAAACTCCATAAGGCATTAGCTTAGCCACCTGAACTAACATGTTTTTGCTAAGCTACATAAAGCAGCACGTTAGCATGATTACCATGCTTACCTAAACCATGTAAGTGACATTGAAAGACAAGGTTTCACATAAGCTAACCGAAGTGAGGAAAAATATAATATTAGTTTTATATTATCAGAAAAAGAGTTGTATAAGACTAAATAACTTACCCATTGTCATAACAGCTTTTTGAAAATCCTCTGCTGGGTCTATTCTCTCTTGAAAATGCTCCCGTTTGTCGTCGGAGTTGTAATCTTCTTCTGAGGAAAAGGTAAATTCTTCCTCACTGTCCAAAATTATCCGAAGAGCTTCCTCGGCTGTGTAGCGCGTGCCATCTTCCAAACGTGCAGAAACCTCACTGAATCTGTGTGGAAACTGTGTGTGTGTTCAAGCCGGGCTGTGCTTTTTCAAGCCGGTGTCCGGGGGGCGTGGCCTCACCTATAGATTACCCAGACTGTTTTCCCTGTGAATAGCGTGTGGGCGTGGCCTCGCCTGTAGATTACCCGGACTGTTTTCCSTGTGAATRGCGTGTGGGCGTGGCCTCGCCTGTAGATTACCCGGACTGTTTTCCCTGTGAATAGCGTGTGGGCGTGGCCTGCCTCAGTTCATTATCGGATAATGAAGTGAGACAGAAATTCTGTGCCTCTCCTTGGTTTCACACGGATTACATAAAACGAGAATGTTTGTTGAGAATGTAACTTGCATCATTTAAAGATAGACCCTTTAAGCTTTCTATAGATATATTTCTCATGTCTGTTTGTGCAGTATTCGCGGAGTTTCAGTTCATTTTAACGACGTGTTAATTTTTTTTTTTTTTTGCGGAGACTGAGATGGGTGAAAGCGCACCCTGATTATTTTCTTTATTTTACAAAAGCACAACGTTTTGTAGATATTGTGGGTGTTCATCAATAAAAGTAGACCCTTTACAGATTCAAATGATGTAATACACTTATGTGTAGGATAAAAAATGGCAGAGCATTTTAAATTCTTTTCACGGTTACCAGAAAAAAATGCAAGTGGACCCGTCGGCGGGTCCGTCGACTCCTGAGGGTTTTAATTAACACATGGCGACACACATCTATATAAATAAAGTTTGCACTTAAAACAAAATACTATCAAATATAGTTCAATTAGTCTTAACATACACTTACATACCAATGGTACTTCTGAAAGACAAGTACTGTAGTAGATGGATTGAGGTGGAAGAAACCACAATAGCAAGCTACTCTTTCCCATGCAGTAGACTGAAACTGGTCCTACACTGATATCATCAGCAGGTTACAACTCTTAAAGGAGCCAACACCTTTACTCCAATATCACAAATGACAACACACAATCTATCTTGGAAATAGAAAATATGCACAATATTTTCAGCAAATATTGATGCATAGTTACTTTTAATAAAGTAATCATAAATTGACAAAAATGAAAAATAAAAACATTATCGTGGCACTATGCAAAAGTTTGGGCACCCTACATAATCAGTACTTAGTAACACCTCCTTTGGTAGATGTCACAGCTTGCAAACACTTTTTACAGCTAGATCCTGTAATGCTCTTGCATGCACAGATCTTTTAATATCTACCCACAAATTTTCAATGAGGTATATGGTGAATGTATATTTAGTGTAGAGTGCAAGCAGGGACTCCGGCAGCTTTGTCGCAAAGCAGCTTTACACAATCAAAAGAAGTAATTTTGTATGAAATGTGAATTTGTATGAATCAAAATGATAAGATTGTCCCTGAAGAGCAAGCCGAGGGCGACGGTGGCAACTGCATAACTAAAAGGGAGAGCCAGAAGGAAACACAGACATGAGGGCTCACTGAGAGCAGCTTTTGAGTAAAGCAACCAATCACCTCACTGGCAACAAACCTGAGTGATCAATGAGAGTGAGGAAGACAGCATCTAAACATACCAGTTCACCAGAAAAGGATAAATTTAAAGGGGAGGTTTGATATCGGCTTGTAATTGGACAGCTGACCGGGGTCGAGGTCAGGCTTCTTAATTATTAGTTTAATAACTGCTAATTTAAAAGATTTTGAAACATACCCAGTGCTGATTGAATAATTAATTATTTTCAACATGGGTTCTGTTATTTTTGGCACTATCTGTTTGAGAAAATGTGTCTTTATAAGATCTAATATACAGGTTGATGAATTTTCAGAAGAGATGAGTGAAATTAATTAATTGTCTTCAAGGGCATTAAAGTTTTCTAAGTTCTGATCTGACATGGTTAGTTTAACATCTGCATCAATTATATTGTCTGGTTTCAAAGCCTCAATTTTATGCCTAATGTTTACAATTTTATTATTAAAGACAATCATGAAGTCCTTACTACTGTATGTTGTTGTTGTGGAGATTTCTGCAGTGGTCTTATTTCTGGTTAGTTTGGCTATGGTATTAAATAAAAATCTAAGATTATTTTTGTTATTTTCTATAAGTGGAGAGATACTTTGAACTACAGATGTGTGAAGACCATACCTCACGGCGACGGTATGCAGTTGCTGGCTTTGACCACTGAGTGGCGCTATATAACTATAGACCGATGCAGCAGACCTTATTTCATTCTCTCAAGGATTAATAAGCCGCAGCTCCTTTAGAGCTGCATGTAGTAGCGGATAAAATCAAGTGTAACATTGTACTTAAACAAATTCATAATAACAATACTAAAATTACAGTACAAATGTAGAATTAAATTTTATTAGTATCAAATTTAAGCAAAGTAAAATCCTACGCATGTACACTGTAAACCCTAATGCTCAAAGTAATTAAACACATTGAGTACTGTTTACCTAAATAATTGAATAAGTAATAAGTTTGAGTACGTAAGTAAAAATAACTTAAGTAAAACTTCCACCAGTGTAAACTTTATAGAGCACTCATGGCACATTTTATTTACTTAAAATGGGAAAAATCATTAATTAAAAAAAAATATGTAACTGATGACCTCAAATATTTTTGCCAACATAATCGGGTTTACAATGTAGGGTTTTGGCTCATCTTAAATTTTGTGTTCTTTAAATTTGTAGTAGATAATACCAAAATAAATTAAACTAAATGGCTATAAAATTAAAACATTGTCAGGACGTGCTACTGTGTAAGCAGATGTCGTTGTCATTCAGCCCCACTTGTGTTTTTGCAGTAGTTTGGGAATGAAATGCAGTACGATGTTATGATCATAATTTTCTTTAATAAATAATGACCCCCGTTGCGCTGTAACACCACTGGCAAAACCTTATAAAAATACAATACCAGTATTAAAAATAGCCGTTTCTTATTTGCATGAAGTTTAAGCAAAGTAAATGTATACTTGTGTCACGGCGTGCGCACAAATCAATATCGCTCCTCACTCACTCCGAAGCTCACTAGGTAGACGGCGAAGAAGCGGGGCCGCCTAACTAGGCACAACTGGTGAGCTATCGGTGCTAATGATCCCGAGCTTATCTCTGCGCTTTGAAACATAGCGGTGAGTGTTTCCCGGGGTCTGTTGGGGGAAACTGGCCTTTAAAAAGCATCTCGCTGTTTACTTACAATGTAACTGATTACCTTAAGTATTTGGAGTTTTGCCAACTTAATTCAATTGTTTAAAAGGCTACTTTAATCACTTAGATGGAATAAGGAAGTCAGGTTACAGAAAAAAAAAAAAAACGTAAATTTCTGTCTGTGTTTTTGTACGATAGACAGATTATCATTATAAATAACTGCGACTCCTCCTCCTCTACCAGTTAGCCGAGGCTGGTATATGTAACTGTATCCAGGAGGACTCGCTTCATTTAGAGCTACATACTCGTCCTGTTTAATCCAGGTTTCTGTTAAACATAATATATCAAACTCCTGATCTGTGATAGTTTCTTTAACAATAACTGCTTTAGATGCGAGAGATCTAATATTTAACAGTCCTAGCTTCAGATCAGAGGTGCCGGCTGCGCATTCAGTGTGGTCTGAGTTTGTGGTATCTATGTTAATTAAATTACTAAAACAGACTTTCTGAGTCTTTTTAAATGTATATGTTTATCTCGGGGAACAGACACAGTATCAATAAGATGAACCCTGAGTGACGACTCTATGCAGCTAGCAGACGGTTGGTTTAGCCCGTCTGTCTGCTCCCTGGCCTGGGCTCTGGATTGTCACTGATTAACTAGGCCTCTTCTGAGACTATGCGCTATACTGCAAGGAATGAGAGCAACACCTTCCCAAGTTGGATGGACACCGTTCCGCCCTAACAGGCTAGCTTTGCCCTCAAAGGTCTTCCAATTGTCTATAAAGCCCACGTTATTTTCCGAGCATCATCTGGACATCCAGCGGTTCAGCGACCATAACCTGCTGTAAGCTATGTCGCCACGTCTCATTGGGATGGGACCAGAGCAAACTACTTCTTCGGACATTGCCTTCGCTAGTAACCACCTCTGTAAAGTTATGCTTGCTAACTCTGACTGACAAAGGCATATATCGTTAGCCCCAGCATGTACCACTATCTTAGAGAACCTCTGCTGTCCTACAGCCCTAAGATTACCTGCTATGTCCGGTGCTCTGGCTCCCGGGATACACCTGACCACTGTCGCTGATGCTCCTAAAGGCCTAGCTAATTTCACCTGCCTCAGTATTGAGTCTCCTATAACCAGAGCTCTTTCAGGTTTCTCAGCGGATGCATCACTGAGGAGAGTGAACCTGTTGGACACGTGAAGCGCAGAAGAGGTGTGCTCCGGTGGACTAGCCTTAGCGTTAGCTTTGGCTGAATGAGTATGTTGCCGAGTCGTCACCCACTCGTCCCGCTGTGAGGGCTCTACTCCTGGAGTCAGGGGCTGGTTATCTTTGCTAGCAGCACCCAGACTTTCCGCTACAGGAATAACACTGCTCTTGCGCTCTCTAATCCTCTCTAAAGACTGGATGCGCTCCTCTAATGCTGATATATTCTCCATCAGAGTGCTAAATAACACACACCTATCACAAATAAAGTTACCGCTAATGACGGAGGAAGAATGTCTAAACATCCTGCACTCCACACATTGCAAAAGCTGAATAGTATCCATTATAACGTAAGTAAGTCGGAGTTTAGTCATTTGGTCTTCCGTTTAGACGAAGAAACTCGCGGGTTCTTCAAAAAGTGTAAAAAAAAAAAACCCTGGTAATATGAAAATGTAAAAATTAGTTGCTATTAATGTTATTGTATGAACAAAAAGCTATATAATTTAATGCTAAACTTTTGCGGCAATGATACAAAAACAGAAAGCCACGTCCGCAGTCAGTTATGACTGCAGTCGCTTACTGTTCTTGCAAAAACTATTCCAGAAAGGTTTATCTCCAAGTCTTAAAATAACACCTGACTGTTGTTGTTACAAAAATACATAATTCCATGTGTTATTTTATAGTTTTGAAAACCCTTGTGAAGCTAAAATAAATGGAATAGTAGAGCTGAAGTCATTTGACAACTGTGACACAGTCAGATTATGACATCACAGTGTGCATCACCTCGCTTACACAAGCCACAAAAGTATAAGATCAACATATGAGACAGCCTCAGAAGTACAGGCTCTTATGTTACAGAAATTGCCACATCACAGTCTTTACCCCTTGACACCTATGATGTAACAGACTAGGCCTAGTGTAGAAAATACTGTGTTTAGCTCAATCAGCTGTTGATAATCTCAGGGACCCTGATGGTATGATAATACCACTGTTTACTTATATGAAGGAGTGATTATCACTTGGATCTGTTATTTAATATTTAATTGCTATAGTCCACAATATGAGAGACAAACAGTTACTTATTGTGGCAGGGTAAGTGTTTGTTTTTATTTCTTGACTTGGTTGGGGCGTGGTTATCCGGTTAATGAGGGGAGCACAGTCTATTTAAGGACTTGTTTTGTGGTTACAGGGTTCACATCGACTTGGTGTGTCACTTCCTGTTCCTTATTGTATTCCGGTAGGATTGGATTCGGTTGATGATGTAACTATGTGAATAGCTTAAGGCTAATTTGCACTATTTATAGTTTAATTATAGTGGAGTCAGCGGGTGAGTCAAGTGGAATATTCGTGGCAGAGTGTGCTTTCAAAATAGTATTCAAAATAGATTTCTTTTAAATTTCTTTTCATTAATAAAATCACTTTTGTAGCAAGTATATTTAGTGTATTGTTTATAGCTAAGGTGCCATTAGAAGGGTGAGAAGGCCGGCCGGTAGGTTGAGTTGCGGTTCTTGCTGTGAGTAATTGTACAGCTTCATGTGGGGTGTTTGTAAGTATTTGCTTTTCCTTTTTTATTTCGGTCAATAGATTGTGCCCTAATGTGTTATTCCTTTTGTACTAGGAGTGAGGTGGAATATTATAATTCCTATGCTTTATTCTTAGCTGACAACGTTATATGTCACGCCGTTGCTGTTTTGCTTATGGTTGTTGTGGAGCCTTTGCTTGAGACTCAACTGCCATGTGGGCTGTTGAGCTACTGTACCGTCTGTGTGCTGATTGAGGGTTTACTATTTTTAGTTTTGACTTGCTTTCCCGTTTAGTTTTTGTTTGGTTTGGATTGAGTTGTCTTCATTGGTAGATTGTTCCTTTTTGGTTATTTTTGTGTATTATGTTGTGATGTTGAAAGTGTTTGTGTTATTTATTTTCTGGCTGTGTTAATGTGATGTGCTTATGCACCGGTATCGTTTATATATAGGTCTGTGAGAAGACTTGAATGTCTTAGTCCATATAGTATTGAGTATGTGATGCTGTTTAGTCTCTTTTTTTTTTCTTTCTTTCTTTGTCTGATTATGGTTTAGTGTGGATTGTGTAGCCCTCATTTGTTATCTATTGTATGTGTGTGTTGGGTTTTTCTTTACTTTCCATTAGGACCCAGGCATGGTGTATAACAGGGGAATTTGATGTGAATTTGGGTGGGTTCTGGATGATTCCCTGAGCTGCAGCCGGCCAGCTCTCTTCCTGCTAACTTCTGGCCCAAGAGGAGATAATTTTTGTTTATTGTTTGTGTTTCTTGCGAGCAAGTATTTTATTGTTGACCTTTTTGAATAATAAAATATATTTTGTATTGGTACCCACGACTCACTTGATTTTTATCCTTGCCTTCGATTGGTAAAACTTACCTCCGTGTCTTTTATTGGGAGTATTTCCCTGGCGCCCCACCAGGGTCGCGTAGTTGGATCAAATTTAATTTGTAACTTTCAGCTTTTTGAGATGTAGGATTGCCAGATTATGTTATGCTATAAATGTAGTTTCCATGTATTCACAAAAAATGTAATGTGATGGCATGCATTACACATTTGCTTAAACAGTTCATGAAATAGTATGTGTTAAGCTAATTTAAATTTTGTTGTATTCAAAATTTGGTTTGTTTAGTGACTTATTTTCTACATTTTACAAAAATATTTGATTTTGTATTTCATTAGATGTAACTATACACGTCTATCTTTGTGATTTTTTTTTTTTCATTTAAAGTTATCGACCACTAGCTGAATCCACTTTAAATGACTGCTGTGTAATCTGCTAAGCTGTCAAACACAAGAATTAAAAGCGATTACTCGATTACTCATTACCAGATAACCGATTAACAGATTATCAGATGTTGTAGGATGTAGAAAATAAATCACTAAACAAAAATTTGCAACTAATCCCAAACTTTTGAGCAGTAGTGTATGAAGACTTGTTCATTGAAGGGGAAAACAAAGGCTTGATGATAGAAACTGTCAAGCAATAAGACTTTGTAATGCTCCGTTTTTAATCAATCAGTCTTAAGTCTTTGACTTCAGTCATCAAGTTTTCTTAGATCTGCAAGATTTATGTCTAGAAGTAACAAGACTTAAGTCTTCATGTATTGTTGTTCAATCACCAAGGCATATGGAGATTCATGAAGACTTGCAAAGACTGCAAATGACTTGATTGAAACCAAAGACTCCTTAATTGAACACTGTTACAAAGACCTACTGGTTGAAGACTGATGAAGGCTTTGTAAGGCTTACAAAAACCTTATCATAAATCAAGAAAAATCCTTAACATCCATCAATCCATCAATAATTCTTTAAATACTTAAATGATCTATTAAGAATTATTCAAAAGTCTTAAAATCAATATATAAACAATCTCTCAGCCAATCAAATATTAATGAAGTCCTATCAATGAACAAACATCTAAAAACAACCAATAATCTATTGTCTTATCAGTAATTAGTGAAAATTCCCAGTAACCAAAAAAACAGTTAATATGCAATCAAATGTCTAAATTATCAATTAACAATCTAAATTATTTGTTATAAATCAATATATTTGACCAAATCCATACATTCACCAAACTGTAGGTCAATGTATGTCCTTAACCCAGAAGTGTCTAGAATCTCTGTTTGACATGATCTATGCATTAGAAATAAGTGTGCTGAGTGGATTAATCTGGTAAAATAACTCTTCAAAGCATGTTGAAAGAGCCTTTAAAAAAAGTTTTAAAAACTGGAAACATAATGCACTTCATTTAGAATAAGATAAAGAGTCTATCTACACACGTGTTCCTGCCTTGGCAATGAATAATGTTTGTTTTGCTTATTTTTTTATCAATGCAGTGCAAACTAGACAACTGTGCTTTATTACTTTTAGTTAACATTGTTAAGTAGTATTCCAAACTAAAACTTGGGCTAAACATGAAACAAAAAAGTGAAATGAACAAGAAAAAGTAATTACTTAAATTTAGGACATCAGGTGATATTGTGATAACTAATAATAACTGTATATTGTCATATATATCATATACAAAAATATGGAACAAAGGTAGTCTGATTTTTGGTGTTATTTTTTTTACTATGCATAATTACAAGGTTTATACATATTTTAAAACGAATAAAAGAGTAATAATGAATAATAGAAAAAAAATAGTGACCGATTATTCAAAGACAATATAACATTTAAACAAACAACAAACTGATTAATTATTAAAATTAAAAATAATAGACCTAATATGCTTAACCATAGACCAGCATAATCAAAAATATTAATCAAGAAACAGTTTCAAAAAAATATTGGTAATGAAAATAAAATAATTAAAATTACATTGAAATAATTTTGAAATTATAAAATTTAGTGATTGGTAAATTTTAGTGAAAGGTTGATTTTATGTTGGGTGAAGCACATGTGTAAAGTGTGTTAGAAGTCCTAAACACAGAAGGAGGAACCCCGCTCCATCATAAACTGCAGGTGCACCTGATGCTGAAACACACACACACAGAATTAATTGTTTATATATATAAATTTATATTCAAATTATTATTCTTTTTATTCCTGTTCTCATAATTATTTCTAGACAGGGCTTGACATGAATTACTTTGCTCACAAGCTATTTTAGTTTGTGGTTTTCCAAACGTATTAGCCATTCAGCATTTTAACTGGACATAATTTTGTTTTGGGGAAGTTTTATATAAGTTATAAGACATGCTAATATTTAATGCTAATATTTAATTAAACTAGATATGGCTCGGCTGAGCTGCATTCCATTCTGAAGTGTACTTTACAGGGTGCTATCCCTCTAAGGTTGTGTGTAAATCTGATTTTTTTTTTTATTAAAAAATGCAGTCTATTTCATATTATTGAATTTCATATTATAAAAGTTGTGCAGGTGTGTAGAGTTTGAAAAGATAAAATAGCAAGAGAAACGGTGTGCGTTTCAATATTTATTACCAACAGCAATAAATACCATAATACGCTATAGAAAAATTATCTGCCCTAGAACCAAAAAACAAAGATCAAAATCTTTTTGTCTAATAAATTCTAAATCTGACAAAATGAGAAAAGAGATTTAAAAAATGACATGTGTGTGTATTATTATACTATATAACCTCTCCAACCTTAAGATGCTGAACTTTTATGTGACAGATGCTAAGCTGTTTTTAAGCTCACCTGAATTTTAGTATACAGTCGTGGCCAAAAGTTTTGAGAATGACACAAATATTAGTTTTCACAAAGTTTGCTGCTAAACTGCTTTTAGATCTTTGTTTCAGTTGTTTGTGATGTACTGAAATATAATTACAAGCACTTCATACGTTTTAAAGGCTTTTATCGACAATTACATGACATTTATGCATGTAAGAGTCAGTATTTGCAGTATTGGCCCTTCTTTTTCAGGAACTCTGCAATTCGACTGGGCTGCTCTCAATCAACTTCTGGGCCAAATCCTGACTGATAGCAACCCATTCTTTCATAATCACTTCTTGGAGTTTGTCAGAAATAGTGGGTTTTTGTTTGTCCACCCGCCTCTTGAGGATTGACCACAAGTTCTCAATGGGATTAAGATCTGGGGAGTTTCGAGTGTGATAACTAAGAAATTTCCCAAATTTCAAGGTTTTGGTCCCCGAGCCACTTAGTTATCACTTTTGCCTTATGGCACGGTGCTCCATCGTGCTGGAAAATGCATTGTTCTTCACCAAACTGTTGTTGAATTGTTGGAAGAAGTTGCTGTTGGAGGGTGTTTTGGTACCATTCTTTATTCACGGTTGTGTTTTTGGGCAAAATTGTGAGTGAGCCCACTCCCTTGGATGAGAAGCAACCCCACACATGAATGGTCTCAGGATGCTTTACTGTTGGCATGACACAGGACTGATGGTAGCGTCACCTTTTCTTCTCCGGACAAGCCTTTTTCCAGATGCCCCAAACAATCGGAAAAAGGCTTCATCTGAGAATATGACTTTGCCCCAGTCCTCAGCAGTCCATTCGCCATACTTTTTGCAGAAGATCAATCTGTCCCTGATGTTTTTTGGGAGAGAAGTGGCTTCTTTGCTGCCCTTCTTGACACCAGGCCATCTTCCAGAAGTCTTGGCCTCACTGTGCGTGCAGATGCGCTCACACCTGCCTGCTGCCATTCCTGAGCAGCTCTGCACTGGTGGCACTCCCATCCCGCAGCTGAATCCTCTTTAGGAGACGATCCTGGCGCTTGCTGGACTTTCTTGGACGCCCTGAAGCCTTCTTAACAAGAATTGAACCTCTTTTCTTGACGTTCTTGATGATCCTATAAATTGTTGAATTAGGTGATCTTAGTAGCCACAATATCCTTGCCTGTGAAGCCATTTTCATGCAACGCAATGATGGCTGCACGCGTTTCTTTGCAAGTCACCATGGTTAACAATGAACGAACAATGATTTCAAGCATCACCCTCCTTTTAACATGTCAAGTCTGCCATTCTAACCCAATCAGCCTGACATAATGATCTCCAGCCTTGTGCTCGTCATCACATTTTTTTCCAGATTAAGTTAATTTTTGTGGCAAAGAAGGACTATGCAATTCATCTGATCACTCTTCATAACATTCTGGAGTAGATGCGAATTGCTATTATAAAAACTTAAGCAGCAACTTTTCCGATTTCCAATATTTATGTAATTCTCAAAACTTTTGGCCACAACTGTAGTTCTGACTGTTTCGTTTGGAAATAATTTATTAGTACCCAACTGTAACCACACTGGTGGTAGGGTAAACATTGCCTTACTGTAGAAATGTGTTGTTTGGGAGAAGGGTGTTCTTACTCTGAGCTGGAGTATTGGCAGTAGTTGTTTGGTTTGTCTGGCCGATGGTGACAGTAGTATTTGCTGCTTGAGGTGTCACAGCAGTGATTTTACCCCCAACCAAGTCAAGCTTCAGGGTGTCTAAAGCAGACTGGTCCTGTTGAGCCAACCAGGACTGAATAACTGAGGAGTTCTCAAACAGCTTCAGATCAGCTATAGTCATCCCAAGTAGACCTTGCACTGTGCTCACGTTTAAGGCCTAAGATACACAAAACATATTATTTTATTTTTTGTTAATATTAATAAGCATTTTCCCATCAAATAACCTTAAGCTTTAATATTAAGCTTCACCAACTAAATTGATATTTCATACCATGATGACATCTGGGTTTAGATCCAGGAATGTTGTGATGTCCATGTTGACATTCATTGAAGAAAGAGATTGTATATCTTGTATAGGAGCACCACCTAAATGCATACATGCACAGATGTTGATAAGTTTGAATAACATAATAAATTAGAGCTATCTCTATGGTTTTTAATTGTGCCTCAGTAAGAACTTAACTTTTCCACATACATGATCCATGATTAGTCAAGATTTTACTTAATGATAATGGAAAGAGTATGCCCCTACCACCCAAAAAGAAGTACTACTTTTGTCCACTTGCCTTCCATGGCAATAGAATTGCTTGTGACATTGTAAAATGGTATTTCATTATTGTTCTAGGCAAATTTACAAATTGTACATGTGCATGAACATTATTCTTTTATATTAATAAATGAGAATATTATTAATATATCGGTCTTAGCATGTTTACCAAGGTAAGGCCTTATGAGTTGGTAATATGCTGAAGTGAGGCCCTGCCCGTTGAATGAGGACTTCCTGATGATGTACATTGCATGTTTCTTTTCAATGGAACATGAGGACACATCCAGGGAATTTGCATTCCTGCAGAGTGAAAAAAAATTAAGAAGCAATGCTTAGAAATGCATTCATGCCATGTTTGGTATGGCTGTGGTACTGGAGCTCAGTTATTTAAGGCTCTGGGTTACTACCCAGAAGGTCAGGGTTTCTTGCCCGAAATTTTCCAAGCCAGGTCTGCTGGGCCCTTGAGCATGGCCTTTAACTCTCTCTGCTCCAGTGGCACTGTATCATGGTTCACTCTGTGACCCCTGCTCTTTGCTCATTTTAGTGGACTATGCAATGCAACACTTGAAGGCAGTAGATCTTTGCAACAACCTGGCATGCAGTGTTGCATATGCACTTTTTAGAGTTATCTTTCATGTTTCAAGATTCTCTAAAATTTTCATTAGAATTAGGTTGAATCCAGTAGTATTTCTATACCACTTTTAAAAATGCACACTGTCACAAAGATGTTTTACAAAACATATAAATTATAAATTCCACATACTGTATAACTTATACCGTCCTCAAGGGTACATGTTGCAAGGCTGCAAAAGAGGATTCTCTTTTTAAAGAACACCACTTCAGTCTTTGTGAGATGTTTTGTAAGATGTTTTGTAAAGATGTTCTGTAAGAACCTTACAGAACATCTAGAACATCTTACAAAGACTGATGTGGTGATATGCAGCTACCCCTAGTCATTACCTGAACACAAAACATATGCCTCAATGAACTCTGGCCTATGTCTTACATGGGACTAATGTGGCTGCTCTATAGTGATTAGAGCAGCCTTATATTTTGCGTTCTCAAGTCTATCGGGCCAAACCTTTTTTTTTTTTTTTTGTCTGAACATTGAACATTAGAAAAGTCATTGTGGTGACTATATTTAATGCATACTCAATCTCCACAGCAAAATTACGTTTTTGTTTTTCTTTAGGGACACAGTGAACTGGAGAGATAAAATAGAGTTAAACTCTGCATTTGTGCTTGTGCATGTATGGCTCCATAAGTAATGAAATGCTAAAAAGAACTTATAGAAAAAAGTTTAAAATAAAAAAGGTAGCTATCTTCTGATTACTCCTTCCCACCCCACCAAACACAGAAGTTCACAGTTATCACTAACATTGATCTCCAAACTGAAGTTTCAGACCATAAAATTAAAATCTATAAATTTGGTGTGTCTATATTTACGTATGAATGTACAAAAATACTTACTTCAAACTGTCGGCAGTAATGGTTTCCAAGATATTGACATCCAAAGAACAGATGTTGGAACCAATTGTATTAATTTCAGCAGTTCCCAGAGTATGATTAACTATCCTCAGATATCTTGTAATCACTGCATTACTCTACAAAACACACACAAATAGCCTTTAAGCAAATACATGCATATCTGAACAGTTATTTATGTTATTTTAGTTATATATATACACTATATATATCACACTCTCTTCTTTATTACCATAGTGGGTGTCCAGTTTCCATTATTTGAGTTCATCAAAGAGGACAGTGTATCAATCATGTTAATGTTCCACTTCCTGATGTCATCTATAGTGGCCACACGAGAAGTAGAGCCCAGTAGCTGTAGAACACTGTCATTAAGCCCTGATGGGTAGATCTATAAAAAAAAAAACACACACACACACAATGTTCCTAACTCAAACACCATATATAATTTAACATCTGCTCACAATCGAATCTATCTTAGTGATCAGTTCAACTGACCTGGTTTAATTTCTTCAAAATGACAGTCTGGAAACTGGTGTCCACCACTTTCTCAGTGATGGCTGCCAGGTTTTCTCGAAGGACAGTGTTATCCAAACACAAATCAAACTGGGTGGAATCATATCCTAAAGGAAATGATTCATCTGCAATTGTGACAGTCGTGATGTTTCCAGTGGTGCATCCTGTTAAATTCAGAGAGGGAAACATTTCACATTGACAGTCATAGATATGCTCCAATGGTTCTTTTTTGGTTTTGTGATATTAAAGAAAATCTTTAATAACAAAATCACATCGTATTGCCCTTTATGCTATAAGAAGTTACCTGCAGCACGTCTGACTTTGGACATTCGGGAGTTGCATGCCGTAAACAAATTCTTCAATTTTTGTACTGGGGTTTTTTGATTTCTCAGTAATGGCATGAAGTATTGTAAAAATTTTATTTTTAGATCCTACAAGTCACACAAACAAAAGTTGCACAACAACTCAATTCACTGAACATTTTCCTGTTTTATATAGATTGTTAAAGAACACAGAAAAGGTGGAGATAACATAGATAACCATTAAGAAAAAGAATGAGTAAATTAACTTCATTAAGAATCAATTCTGGTGGAAAAAATACATACCGAGTTGAACAGTCCCCACATGTCTGAATTGAAATAGAGAGGCAGGATGCCCAGCTGCTCCAGGGTCTGCATAGTCCACTTTAAAGGGTTTCTGGTTAATAACAAACAATGTCCAATTGAGTTTTTTGCATAATAAACACCATACAATAAAACTCTTTATATGCACATATAACTTTATTTAAGGCATGATGGAGTTCAATCTTGTGATTTTACTAAAAGTTTAATTACATATAAAGTTATTCAGCTGTTTGCACCAGTTGAAAGGAAGTACTTGGAAACGGAAAATTAGTTTGAGTGCAAACTTAAAAAAATGATGGCTACACCAAGCACTTTCAACATATTACATTATAATGAAAAATGCCCCACTCTGCTAATATCACAGTAAACAATAGTACCATGTGTAAAATATAACATTTACCAACATCTTTGTATACAGTTAGAAGGAATGTTTCATATAAATAGCATCTTTAAGGTTTATGATAAATGGACATGTATTCATACAAATGTAGTTTCTGTAGTGTAATTTTAAGATTTTTCTTTAAAGCCCCATTCCTACCCATAAGTAGTGTTTCCACTGAGGAGCAGTGACTGTACAGCAGTTATCTGAGMGTCAGATAGATCTCCACAGTTCTTTAGGTTCTCCAAAATGAGAGGGTCAGAGTTCTGGATGTAGGAGGCGTCCAGGGTGCAGGTCATATTCCCCAGAACCTCCACCTGATCCCTGGTTAGCTTCACACCAGATATACCCTACATGGTCACAAATCATAAAGGTAAGTTACGCTGAGTTAAAGTCCACAGAGGCTGGTTGTGATACATGTACCTGTGTAATGCTATTATGTGATTAAAGAGAACTGCCTTACATGGTATTTTTAACACTGGATTTTTAAAAAATAGCTTTGCAAAAATATTGAAATTGCATACATAAATTTTACAGTACATTTAATAATTCATCTCTAATGAGCAAGCCAGAGGTGACAGTGGAATGTAAACACCCTGTGATGACATGTGGAAGAAACTATGAATGGAACCAACAATAAATAAGAACACATCCTCATGCTATGAAAACTCTGATTCATGTTATAATGTTCTTAGTAGGATTCCTTTTCACTTAGCAATTAGGCTTCTGGAAAATTTTTAAGTTTAAAAAATGCTATGGTCTCCATAGCATTTTTGGTCCAATAATTCATGTGTGAACTATTTCTGTTTTCTACATTTTTGTATTGTGAATAATTGTGTAGATTGCATGTGTGCTTATTACCAGACAGCCTTGTGCATTGGTGAACAGTGTGGCTGGCTTGTTGAGGACAGCTGAAGGAATAGAGAAATCTGCTGCTCCCAAAGAAGTAAAATATGACCTGCAATTTTTCTGCACGACTTGATCATAGCTGTATCACACACACACACACACACACACACACACACACACACACACACACACACACACACACAAAAGCATTATTCTATATTCAGTGCCAAAAAAAATTATGGTTTTCTACATTATTTTGTAATAAAATGTGATCCGATTTTTATCTTAATCAAGAGTATGGACAAATATAATGTGCCTAAATAATAATAACAAAATGAAATTATGATTTTTCATGTCTTTATTTTTGTTGAAAAAACCCTTTAAAAATGTATGTAAGTGGAAAAACCCTTGGAATGAATAACTGGTTGACCCGCCTGCCTTGTCAGCAATAACCATGTGCTATTGTCAGACCTGCACTTTGTTCGGGAGGAATTTTAGCCTCTTCTACTTGGCAGAACTGCTTTAGCTCTGTCATATCCTATGGACACCTCATGATAGCTCTCTTCACGTCATTCCATAGCATCTCTATTGGATTGAGCTCTGGGCTGTGACTCAACTCCAAAAGGTGGATTTAGTTTTTCTGAAGCCATTCCATTGTGGACTTGCTCTAATGTTTAGGTCATTGTCCAGTTGCATCACCCAACTTCTACAGAGTGTTAGCTGACATACAGACATTTTCAAATCACCCTGTGGATCAAGATGGCCATGCCCTGGTGCAGCAAAGCAAGCCTAAATGTTTCCTCCACCATACTTTATGGTTGGGACTTTTTAAGTCAAATATATTGTTGCATGTTCTTTCCAAACAGTTAAATCTTAGTTTCATCAGTCCACAAAATATTTTGCCAATACCACTGTGTAGTGTCATACATGCAGTGATGTTATTTTTAGTAAGTAGCGGCTTCCTCCATGATGTCCTGCCATGAAGACCTTGCTTATTCTATAGAACTCATGAACTCATGAACACAGATGTTAGTGTAGCCCGTGCTAAATAGGTAACTAAGAAAAATAAAAAAAGAAAGCCTTAATACAGTAATTTCTGCAGAATCTGTGGGTTGAGCCAATCACACTGGGTGTTGTGGAGTTCTGCCCAATCCGAGGCCATTTTCCATTGTCATTTTTTTGCTGCTTGCATGGAAACTGTAGAGAATCTCTGGGCTATTGTCAAGGGTAAGATGAGAAACACCCCATCCAACACTACAGACAAGCTTAAGGCTGCTATTCAAGCAACCTGATCTTCAGTAACACCTCATGTCGCACTGATACAGTAATTTGTGTTAAAGGAGTCACAGCCAAGTATTGATGTATGAATGAACAGTTTCAGAATTTCTGTATTGGAAAAGTTTTTGTGATTGCTCTTATATAATATCTTATAGAATATACAGTCTTAAGCTAAAGTTTAGACACCCCTTGATAACAGATTTTTATTATGTTTTATTTGAAAAGATGTTAACACAGTCTGTCTTGGAAATGGGAAAAAAATGCAGAATATTTTCAGCAAACTTTGATGCATAGTTACTTCTTATGGCATAAGTTGAACAAAAATAAAAATAAAAACACTATTAGGGTGCAAAAGAGTTCCAGAGTCTCATGTTCTTTTTTAGGTTTCAGACCTTAAGAAGCTCGTTAGATCCGATGCATGGCAACAGCTGTCATTATTAAATGCCAACTTCAGAGCTTTACAAATACTTTGACTCTTCAAACCTTGTACACACACTTGCGGACACTCAACAACCATGGGTTCCTCTAAGCAGCTGTGTAAGACTCTGATAATGAAAGTTATTGATGCCCACAATGCAGGAGAAGCTACAAGAAGATAGCAAAGTGTTGTCAGCTTGCAGTTCTCACACTGAGAAATGTAATTAGGAGATGGCAATTCAGGGGGACTGTGAAGGTCAAGATGAGATCTGGAAGACCAAGAAAACTCTCGTCCTCGTATGCTGGTCAGAAAGACAAATCAAAACCCCCATTTGACTGCAAAAAACCTGCAGTGAGATTCAGCAGACTCAGGAGTGGTGGTGCACTGTTCCACTGTGCAGCAATGACCTTTATGGAAAAGTCAGCAAAAGAAAACTTTACCTTCATCCCCAACATAAAATCCTCATCAGAAGTCTGTAACAGAACATCTACAGAAGCCTGATGCGTTTTGGAAACAAGTGCTGTGGACTGATGAAGTTAAAATAGAACTCTTTGGCCACAATCAGCAAAGGCATGTTTGGAGAAAAAAAGAGCAGCATTTCATCAAAAGAAGACCTTGCCAACTATTAAGCATGGGGGTGGATCTATCATGCTTTGGGGTTGTGTTGCAGCCAGTGGCACAGGGGACATTACGTGGGTGGAAGGAAGAATGGATTCCACCAAATACCATCACATTCTGTAAAAAACCTAAAGCTGATTGAAAATTAAAAGACCTTTTGCTGACTATAAAAAGCGTTTGCAAGCTGTGATATCTGCCAGAGGAGGTGTTAATAAGTACGGATTATGTGGGGTGCCTAAACTTTTGCACAGTGCCGCAATAATGTTTTTTTTTTTTTATTATCTTTGTTCAATTTATAAATAAAAAGTAAGTATGCACCAATTTTTGCTGAAAATATTGTGCATTTTTTTTCCATTTCCAAGAGATTAACATCTTTTCAATAAAAAAAAACCTTTGCATAAGACTGAACTAATATTTTGAAATACTAGATTATTGTTTTTTTTTTAATAGACTGTAAGTCCAACCCGGCACCCCACTATAATTTTTGTCACTTTTTTTATTCTTCCTTTTCTTCTTCTTCTTCTTCTTCTTCTTTATTTATTTATTTATTTATTTATTTTTTATTTAAACAAACCTGTAGTAGAGGAGCATGTCAGAGGGAACATCACTGAAGTTCACAGAGTCTTCTTTGATTGTGTTGTACATGCAGGTCAGCTACAAAATAGAACAGGTTGACTTATACACAGTTTTCTGCATACATTTATACTGTACACACACCCTGCCACAACTAATAATAATAATAATAATAATAATAATAATGATGTAATTTTTACATTTATAATAAAGTTTTTTTTTATTCATTTACAGTTATTTATTACATTTTATGTCATGGAAGACAAGCGAAACAACTTAGTTCCTGTGACAATTTGGATACTTCTCATGTTTAATTTTAATTATATTACATGGGTCCTATCAGTCCCTATGAATGAGGTGTTATTATAGAAAGAAAACTACATAAGAACAAGCTGATTAATCTAATCTATCCATCAAAATCATGCAGTTAAAGGAATTGAATCTTGATAAGTTTTCACAATTGAATGATACTATGGTATTATAGTACATTTTAAAGCACACATGACATTAAATATCAGATATAAAATTGGTATGTACCTGAGATTCTTTCAGAGGGACCTTGTGTCTGTTTGGACGTGGTCTACAGGCCTTCACAATTTGTTGGACTTTTTGCTGTGTGAGAGTCTGCACTGAGGTGCAAGAGAAACCTTGCAGTACTGATGTTGACAGACTGGGAGGAATAACCAGAACACACACACACACACACACACACACACACACCACACACACATTAGAGTCTTACTGCTGTTGCTCACATACTGTGGACTTACCCATAGGGGAAGGGGCGTTCATGAAGGGGAGAATTAATGACGACATTCTAAATGAACTTAAAGTGAACACGTTCATTACCATAACTGATACAAATAACAAATAATAATAAATTGTGGCATAACAAACAAAAAGGAAAAATGCACTGTCTATTTCCTGACTTGTTTGGGATAATAAATACAGCATCTTTTTATACTTAATACATTGTTTTTCTAAAGGACAGTAAAACCACTTACTCACTCACTCATTCTTTATACTGCTTTATCCTGTATTAAGGGTCGCGAGGGGCCTGGAGCCTATCCCAGAAGGCTTAGGGTGCGAGGCAGGGTACACCCTGGACAGGGAGCCAATCCATCACAGGGCACAGACTCACTCACACACTCATTCGCACACTATGAGCAATTTGGGAATGCTAATTATTGTAGCCTAACCTGCAAGTCTTTAAGCAGTGGGAGGAAACTGAAGCAAGGGGAGAACATACAAACTCCATGTACACAGAGATGGGAATCAAATCCGGACCCGGGAGGGGCAAAGCAACATTAAAACTGTCTAAAGTAAAACCAATGGTAAAGAATTATAAAACGGTTATGTTGGAAAGAAGCATACAGATCTGGCCGTTAAAAACGCACGTTTCGAGAAAAGTGATCTGTTAATATGACGTACATTACCTGTAGGGGGCAGTTGTGTGTCAATCTGAGGTATTGTGTGTCTACTGAAGGCGAAAATGTGTTAATCTTAGGCGCCCATTGACAGCAAGCGACTCATAAATTTGTTGAGCTCAAAGTGTAAATACTGATATACTTTCATTCAGTGATGATACTTCTTTGACTTCGCTTTCTCCATTTAGTATTATTATTATTTGTAGTAGTAGCCGTGCTGTGAATTTGTTACGAAGCGAAGCACTACTATTTTATCTCACAATTTTTTTTTTCTTCTTCCATACAAAAGTAACTAGTCCCGCACCATTTGGCATAGACCCATGAATGAGGTGTCAAATTGTGCGGCTTATTCTGGACTGGGTTGCTAAGACTTTTCTGATGAGCAGGCAGTAAATTGCCCCCACAGGGGGCAATTAATCTCCCCAAAAAATCCCATAGACTTAACATTAATACCAACTTTGATGGATTCTAGTGCAGAGTGAGAATTTTATAGAAATCTCAAATTCACCACATTTGAAGAGGTTTGCAAGCTGTGTCAGAACATACCCTGCACATAGTTTTACCCCCTTGGGAGGGCAAGAGATGCCCAAATTTGCCCCATTGACTTAGAATGGGTATTTTGGCGTGTGACAATTCTTGTACAGTTGGCCGTAGACCCATGAAAGAGGTGGCATATTGTGCGGCTCATTCGGGAATGGGGCTTGTATGACTTGTAAAGATCCCCACAGCGGGCAATTGTTTCATCCTAAAAATCCCGTGTGTTTAACATTGAGAAAAAATTTGACGGATTCTAGCACAGAGCGAGAATATTGTAGAAGATAAAAGTTACCACATTTGAAGAGGCTTGCAACCCATGTCAGAACATACCCCGCATGTATTAGGGTATTAGTTTTACCCCTGGTAAAACTAAATTTGCCCCATTGACTTATAATTTGATGCATGACTGGTCCCGTTATGTTTGTCGTAGACTCATGAAAGATGTGTCATGTGGCTTATTCAGGGAGTGGAGGCTTGACATGACTTTTTGTAATGGGCGAGTAATACATACAAGCACATTACAAATGTTTACACTCACGCACACACACCCACACACAAACACATCTCACACACGCACACACACACAAACAAACACACTCGTACATCACACACATTATAAATGTTAACACTCACATGCACACACACACACACACACACACACACACACATACATTATATATGCTAACACTCACATGCGCACACACACGCACAAACACATATCACACACACATTACAAATGATAACACTCACATGCACACACACAAACACAAAAACCTCTCTCACAACGCACATACACATGCTGGATAGCTCATACACACGTTCATGTAGGCACATGAAACTCTGTACACATTTAGAGATCATCGAGCCGAACAACATTTGCGTTGCATGTCCTGGGCTCAACTCAACAGGAGGCCGGTTATTTTGGGTCGTTCGCAAAAAACCACCCGATGGATTTTGATATACTCCTTCTAGGGAATTTGTACGATCGCCACCAAACCGGGCCGATTTGATCACACACATCACTAATGTTAACACACAGACTCACACACCACACACACACACACGCACTCAACAAACATTTAAGGCCCAAACTGACATCAGCCCTGTATAGTGTGGGACGTGTGCAGGTTGTGCGGTGCGCCCAGGGTAGCAGTGGCGCAGGGTACTTGGGCCTGTCATCATTGCTTGCGATTATATTTATTATTATTATTATTATTATTATTATTATTATTGTAACGCAAAAAGACGAAGTACAACGTTTATTGTATTATAGTGTATATGCACTTTAAATGTACACTAAACAATAAACACTGCCTTTTGCAAAGTGAAAGTGAGTTGCACGTGCATGCTTTTTGATCAAAAGACTGATAAATGCGTGTGCAGATATGAGCAGATTTATCGATAAAACCAAGAAAATGGAAATGCAATAAACAAATATATGCTAAATACATTCTCTATTCATTATTATTAGTCATTGGGTTGTTTATACTGGGTTATTTCGAGTACTTTAATCACACTGTTGGGTTGCTTTTGCTATGAATACTAAAAGTGATACATGATGCAATAAATGGAAAAATAAATGTCTCTGTTTCCTCCCTAGACCTTTTGTCTGCATCAGAATGACCTGAAGCTCGGTGCGTCTTCTTTCCTTGTTTGAATCTGTAATATTTAAGTGAAATATATTTCATGGATAGACCTAAATATTAATTTTTGTTCTGGTTTCAAAAGACAATGTTTTTGGAGATCTGCGCTCCAGACAATCCCCAGGTGCTCTGAGCTCACACCTCGGAAAGGTCTTCTAAAAAATGACCACTGGCTAACTATTTCTGCAGTGGTTAAAACAGCGGATTAATTTAATTTGGGGTATTTCTAACAAGCAATCTACTGTATTTACATCATGTGAAGTTGTGTACACTTTGGGACTTTTTTGAAAACAAAATGGTTCTATCTACTAAATCAAATAAAATGTGTCAAATGAGTAAGAGTGTTAATCAGTCAAATGAAATAACCCGAACTAAAAACTTTTAACCCAGCAGTTTTTAGAGCATAAAGAAATCATAAGTTCATAGTATAGAGTGATTAAATACAATGCAACACAGGTTATGGTAACAAAATTCTCAGACACTTCCACTGCAGGTATAGCGGGTTTATCGTGAATATAATCTTAGTGTAATTCACTAACTGCGTTTTCACTAAAATCCCTTCTATTTTTTTTTTTTAGTTAATTTTTGTCTTCTTCAAGCAAAACATTTGTATTTTTGTTAATGGCCATTTAGAGACTTTTATTTTGAAATTTATGACTGTCTTGACGCCATTTTGATGTGAGTGCATGCCTCCTGCCAGTTTGAGTTACATTCTTTGGTGAGAGGTAGGTGCCTTTCAGAGCTCTTCGTTTTTATGAGCAAATAAAGTTTAAAGTTTTAGAAATTAAGTTAATTCCTTCTTGTAAAAACTAGTGGGATAATATGTAGTGTAGATATATTATGAGGTCTGTATGTGTATGTGTTAGCTGACTAAAAATTAAGAACCAGGATTGTGCCTGTTGAGAAATGCCCACAGCCTTGTAATATCAACTTGTTGATATTAACACACAGGTGGACAAAGAGCATTAATAAACCTGCCTTAATGAATAGAAGTAGCAAGTGTTTTTCTTAAACACAACGCAGAAGAGAGTAACAGCAGTCAGTGACAGACCGGTTACACAGGGATTAAAATTTTTGAATCCATAGAAGCTCAGTGGTCCGGTTAATTCATACAGATGTACCTGTTTTACAGTACATGGAAATTTACAGGGTTTTAACTGAACAATTTACCCTGACAAAGAGCAATATTATAACAATGCCAGCTGGCACGCCTAAAAAATGCCAAATTATTTTTATAGCCTATTTTTTCCCTAAACTTTAACAAAGTCCAACTCCCAGAACTGTGAAGCAATGGAAAATGGTTACGTGGTCTGATGAGTCCCGACAGACCCTATTCCAGAAAAATGGGTGAATGATGGTTTCCACTATAGCCTCTGAGGCAGTTTTATGGTCTGGTGTTGGTTCAGTTGCTTATGTCTAGGCTCAGCAATGTTATTTGGCAGTAAAACAAAGGCAGATGATAACTTTTAGGCTGAAGGCATGGCCATATTCCAGGACTCAAAATTTGTGAAAGGGTGGTTTTGGGAGCATTAGAAATCATTTTCACACATTGTGCTACTGTATCCAAAGCTAAAGATGATTAAATTAAATTTGAGTGTGCAATTTTATGTTTTAAAAGAAAATGTAAGCCTTGAAATACATATATAAGAACATGGGCTTTTAACTCACTCTTCTGTATCATCACTGGCACTGGCCACAGCTCCAAACAACAGCAGAGCCTGTTATTAATATAAAAAAATCTATAAAACAGGCCTTATGGTATATCAAGTTTCTGTATTCCATACAAAATAGTTTACATGTATTTTATTGTTTGAATTCATTTAATTGAGTGTGTTTGTTCTCTTACCTGGTCATGACTCCATGTACGGTTGTTAACAAGCAAAACGTCACCTGAACTCAATGATGATAGTAAAACAACTGGGATATACATGGCCAATGAACCAGGGATATTTCCTATCACATTGGTTTCATCTACAGAAATTATCTGAAAAATAAATGTGGAAACACGTACACACACTCATTAGAAGAAAAAAAATCATCAGCTAAAATTCCTCCACAGCAATGTAAAAGACTCACAAAAGTCTGTTATTTCAAGAGTGGCACAAGCAGTTATTAGGTTTAGGGGCATTTTATTAATTTTTTAAAAACTTTTAGCTTTTTTGCCTTAATAAATGGAATAATTTAAAAACTGTATTTTGTATTTACTCGAGGTATCTTTGTGTAATATTTACATTAGTCTGAAGATCTAAATAGTTTAAATATGACAAATATGCAAAAAAAAAACCCCTGAAGATTTGAAGGAAATAAAAAAATAACTAAAAATAAAAATGAAGGAAATACTTTGACACTGTATTTTGTACAGTATATAAGAATAAATGTCTATTATTATGACTATTGTCATTATTGTTGTTGTAATCTCCTTTCTTTGTCAGGGCTTTTTATGGCTAGTGTTTCATCCTTAAATGTTTAGTTGAATGCCCCTGCATGTATTTGTTGCTATACTCCTATAGTTAACCCATGAACAACATGGAAATGTCAATATTTATCATGCCAATAAAACACCTTTGTGTGTGTGTGTGTGTGTGTGTGTGTGTGTGTGTGTGTGTGTGTGTGTGTGTGTGTGAGAGAGAGAGAGAGAGAGAGAGAGAGAAAATACCTTTTGGACAAATGTCTCTTGCAGAATAGTTGGTGCTGACTGAATGTTATTGATGAATGTTGGATTCTGTGATAAAGACAGAAGCTGAGAAGATGGGATGCTGGAGATAATTGCAGAAGGAACTCCTCCAATTAGGGTGCCCAAAGATAATAGAGAGGATCCACTGCTAATCTGTTAAATAAATAAATAAATACAACCAATTCAGAGGGCTGTTAATCAAAAAAACTCCAGTCAAACAAAATCCTTAATTAGTTCAACCGAATAGTTGGACTAAAAAGAAAAAAAATATTTTTGTTCAAATATGTTGCAGAAAGATGCTCACAGTATTATAAAATTTTTGTGTGTGTGTTTGGTGATAAGTAATGTTTGCTCACATTAAATCCCGCACTAATGATGCTCTGGATGAGGGCATTTGCTTGGCCCTGGTCCCAGCCACTGATGTTACTGAGTGTGGACAGAGAGCTGATTATCGCATTGGAGGGGGCGGAGAGTATCTGGCCCACAGTCAGGCCAACGCTCTGGTTGCCAAGCAACTGAATTGAAGTTGCTGACAAAGTGGGAAACTTTGCCACTAGTGTAGCTGTGACCTGAGAGAAAAGGAGAATGAGCAACTTACACATTTATAGAACTAATTACACCAGCTCTTTCATATATTAGAAAATCTGCTTACAGTATAGCGATTGGTTACAAAGTGACTTATTACCTGTGGATTGATTTCATTGCATTTGTTGTTCATGCTTATCAGAATGGCCTGACTATCCGCTTCTCCAAGAGGAGCAAATGCAGAGCCAGGAGCATCACAGAGAAGTCCACCTGGCAACCTGCAAACAAACGCACATATACAGTGTGTGATCAACATCTGCCTATATACATAACAACGATGTAATACTTGCATCTGATACTTCCAGATAATCAAGTAAGTGTATATGTATGTATAAAACAATTTTTCCAAGCTATCTGTTTATTTCAGTTTTGTAGTGTTCTGTTGAACAAAAGAGACATTCTAATATGAACCACTAGGAAAAAACATCTGAGGGCAATAGTGAAGAACACTTTTGTTCTACATTTTTTTCTAAGTTAATACACAATTCATGGAGTAACAAGGATAATGGTCCCATATTTACCAAAATGGAACATATTAAATTCTATGATAGCTTGTGCATTTGTTTTCACACCTTTTAGGTGCTCTTTCAATATAGTTCATTTTGCATATTTGCTCTACATTTATGCCTAACATGACTTCATCATAAAGAATGAATATTGCCTCCTGTAAATAGGTTTGAGGAAAAAACTGTATTCATCTGTCACTCATTTAAATTGTTGAGATTTAAATAGTTAATGATTGAACTTTGAGCTTTTTTATATTTTTATATACTTTGAGAAATTATATATCAGTATTATTAGGTATATGTATAATACATTACCTGATTGGGTTAAAGTTGGGATCCTGGATGTATATTTGATTTGTGTAGTATTTTGTGACACTTGTTGCAATTTCCAAGTTATTAAACAACTGAAGGTTCTCTGAATTCTCCAGAAACACATCAATCTACAGAACAATAAAAATACAATAGGCAAAAGACAGTATATCAAAACAGTAATATAATACATATTATAAGGGTTGATAGAATGATTTTGAACATAATTAAAAATACAAACCAGAGTCTGTATTCACTGTACAAATTGTGAATAAAAATAGAATGCAGTGATGTGGATGTTTCAAATTTTCAATATTTTATTCAGACTACAACATGGATCACATATCAAATGTTTAAATGTTTAAACTATTTTATAATTTTAAGGGAAAAATAAGTTGATTTAAAATTTCATGGCATCAACACATCTCAAAAAAGTTGGGACTTGGCCATGTTTATCACTGTGTGGAATCCCCTCTTTAACAGTATAACAGTCTGCAAACATCTGGAGACAGATTTGACAAGTTGTTCAGGTTTAGGAATAGGTATGTTGTCCCATTCTTGTCTAATACAGGCTTCTAGTTGTTCAATGACTTAAGTTTTCGTCACTGCATCTTTCTCTTTATGATGTGCCAAATTTTTTCTATGGGTGAAAGCTCTGGACTGCACTCGGGCCATTTCAGTACCCGGATCCTTCTCCTACGCAGGCATGATGTTGTAATTGAGGCATTATGTGGTCTGGCATTGTCATGTTGGAAATTGCTTCCCGGAAAAAGACGACGTCTGGATGGGAGCAGATGTAGTTCTAGAAATTGGATATACCATTCAGCACTGATGGTGCCTTTCGATGGTGCTGAAGATCCAGTATGGTCTTCCGGCCTTGACCCTTACGCATAGAGATTGTTCCAGATTCTCTGAATCTTTAGATCAGGGGTCTCAAACTCAGTTCCTGGAGGGCCGCAGCCCTACAGAGTTTTGTTCCAACCCTGCTCCAACATACATACCATGTAGTTTTCAAATAAGCCTTAATGACCTGTTTAGTTGGATCAGGTGTTTTTAATTATGGTTGGAACAAAACTCTGTAGGGCTGCGGCCCTCCAGGAACTGAGTTTGAGACCCCTGCTTTAGATGATATTATGCACTGTAGATGATGATAACTTCGAACTCTTTGCAATTTCTCTGAGAAATTCCTTTCTGATATTGCTCCAAAAACATTTTGGCGCAGTATTGGGGGACTTGGTGATCCTCTGCTCCTCTTGGCTCCTGAGAGACACTGCCACTCTGAGGAGCTCTTTTTATATTCAATCATGCTGCCAATTGACCGAATAATTTGCAAATTAGTCCTCCAGCTGATTTTTATATGTACATTTAACTTTTCCGGCCTCTTATTGCTACCTGTCCCAATGTTTTTTGGATTTGTGTAGCTCTCAGGAAATCCCATGAAAGATGGATGTTGTCAGGGAGCAGAGTGGTAGACAGTGAAGCACATATATCTCGGTTTGTTTAGCTGTTTTATTTAATGTTGCAATCTTAACATATATGATTAACAAATAAACTAGAGGCCAAAAAATATAATTTGCTTACATTTGCTCTGCTGGACACAGTTTATGGTAAAGTGAGTTTGTTCTAATGTTATTTTCTATCACCTGAGCCAATTGCAGAATGACTGAATATACAGTATGTCTTAGACAGGGAATGTCTAAAAGGAAGAGTCTACACTGTTAAAACATACATTTGTTACCTAAAGTCATTTATTCACTTCAGAAGCTTTATGTTGTAAAAAAAAAAAAAAGGGAGATTTGGTAATTTGTGTTCTTTAATTGCTATTTCATAAACATAGGTAAGTCAGACAGAGGTAAGTAAAGTCAACTACTTAACTTGACTTGACTTGATATATTTAGTTTTATCCATTTATTTTAATACATTTACTTCCTTTATTTAATTATTTGAAAATGTCACAATTTGTACATTATCATTTTCACTGACTGCTTATATCATTTCTAAAAAAACAATTATAGGACATTAAGATGAAACAGTTACTCAGTACTTGAGTAGTCTTTACACCAAATACTTAAAAAAAAAAAAAAAAAAATTAAATACTCTTACTTGAGTAATATTCTGGATGACTAATTTACTTAAGTAAATTTCCTGATTTACAGGAAAACCCCGGGGCATAAAAACAACAATAATTCAAGTATGATAAGACTCTTTGCCCATATTGTGTGTGTGTGCATGCATGTGTGTGTTACCTTGCTATCTGATATAAAAGACTGGAGATCTGTGAGGGTGATGAACTTGAAGAAGAATGCTATGTTGTCAGCAAACCATGCAGTGGAGTTCAGAAGAGGATCTGAGGAGTTAAAGCAGCGGGGGCTGCCATCTGCAACGTACACATTCAGATAGTTATGTTCAGACAGAAAAATACAGGAAATGAGTGTGCAGGAGAAAAATCAAAGGAGGAGTGATGTAATTATACTGTACTTACCCTTACTGGTCAGATACACTCGTATAAAGCTGTATACATCAGCTGGGTTGAAATCAGTTGCCGAAAAGTTGTAATTGTTCCCGAGGACAGACACCCTGGTCAGAGACACATAAACAGAGTTAATGTTACTACAAATTTTAAATGGGTATTTTAGCCAATGGACAGGGGGCAGCTGTGTTGTTATTGAGAGTCTTATGCAATTTTACATCCAACAAAAAATACTAGCCCTAGTATTTTAGCCAACAGAAAGTGGGCAGTGTTGGTGCTGACAGCCATATGCAATGCTACATACTACAAAGACTGACAAAAACGTACAGTTTCCTATGTGACAGACAGGAGGCGTCAGTGAGCTGGGTGGAGCTGATGAGGTGGGAGGTGAGGTAGGGAAGGTAGTGAACCAGTCTGACATTAAACCACTGTTCTACAYCAGCTGGAGAAGAGGCCCTGAGAGCCTGAGGCCACACACACGCCAACGTGAGGCTGGCCAAAGCTGAGGACACAACGGGTTCCTGTAGAGAGAAACATGGGCTGCTTCATCAATCAAGTCAATCAAGAGTGAATAAAGGCAGGAAATCCACATGGACTAAAACGGGGATGAAATAACCCCTGGTATACCCTCGCCAGGTACTCATTGGTCATATTGTAGTTGTTGAGGAGTGTGCAGAGCTCAGCCCCATCACTGACTGTATTTGGCCTGTTCAGGAACTCACTGAGTTCTTCCACAGAGATGGAGTTCAAGACCTTGAGGACACACAGCAGAGACAATGCACTCATTACATAGGGGGACCTGGGCAACTTATTGACAGCAAAGTAAACTTTTAGTGAGCAATTAACCAACGGGATCAGTACTATAGATGAGAAATACCTCTGCCTGCCGATCAGCTGGGATCAGAGACAGGAAATCCTTCAGGTCAGGAAATCCAAAACTGAGGAAGAACTGGTTCAGGAACATGAAGAAGCTTCCACTGCTGTAATAGCTCAGGCCTGTGAAGCAATAGATGACACAAATCAAATAAATGCTTGAATAAATAAATGTCTACAAAGACTTTAGACTGATAACATCAGACCAGTGAATGCATGACATTCAATTGCATCTGATGACTGCCCGCACACAGCACAATAGCCTGAGTCAGCAAATACACAAGCAGGAGCACGCTTACTTAAAACACACACACACACACACACACACACACACACCTTGACTGGACTGGTACTGGAGATAGCCTAGTGTGTATTTGAAGACAGTGTTGGACTGTGTAGTGGTGAGGTGACTGTACACGTTATCAAGTCCTTTCACGCTGTGAACACAACGACAGAAGAATCACGATACATTGCAAATAAAGTAAAGAATAGGGCCGTGTGTTCATGTTGAGGAGGAGCTCACATCTCTCTGTAGGAGTTACAGCCGATGCTCATGGGGATGACTGACAGGGTGTTTGGACCAATCGCAGGAAGGAACAAGGAAAGGTAAGTCTGGAACCACAGGGCAAAGTCCTCTGGACTGAAACTTTCGAAGTCTGCTGCCAGATCCAAAAGTGTCACATTAAGGATGATTTCCGAGATTGCTGGAGGAATGCTCAGGTTCATCTGTAACCACAAAGCAGCATCGGTAAACAGTCTCAACACATCTGGACTTTATTCATTTATGTGCACAAAATAAATCTGTGGCTTCTAAATTCTCTCATGGATGTAGACAGATACAGAGATCCTCACTTGTATTGCAGTCTGGTTGAAGGCTGTGAAGAAGCTGCCAAGTTGCTTCAGATCTAAAGATGTGACCATATTGCTGAACACTTCTCTAAACGCAGAGTTATTTCTCAACACTCCTGAATCTGCCTGCAAGATGAACTGTGCCTTCTGCTCATTGGACAGCAAGCTAAACACTGCCACCTGCAGGACAAAATATGCATGTACACACCAGGTCTACAAGCAAAGCAAAGGGGTGGTACAGCAGTGCTCTCAACCAAGGAGAGCTTCTAAAGTCACCTGCAAACCACATAAAATGAGCAATTGTTGTAACTGTGAATTTACTTACACTGAAGAAATTTGCATTCAGAAATCTGAGATCATCCAGGGAAGCATAAACAGAGAAAATCCTTAGGTTCTTTTCAAGCCAGTCATTGCTGCTAGAAGTGTCGGAAACACAGCCAGGATCTGAAATCATTACAGACCATTAGATACATTTATCAGAACATTCCTGAGAGGCTTTTGATATATTTTATTTTGGTCGTCAATTATCTTTATTTGACCATGACTGGGACTGTACATTTCTGTTTAAGGGCACTTAAAAGTAGCCTAGGTACCTGGCAAGTTAACTCTTGACAGGAAGGGAAAGATCAATGAAGTAAAGACTGAATGCTTCTGCTCTTCATTCATGAGAGGTTCTTGACTACTGAGAGCTTCCACCCTAGGTTGGAGGAAAACAGATTTCTTTCATTTTTTTTCTGAATCTTCATGTCAAAAATTCTACATGTGGACTTTTAAAAGCCTGCAGTGGATACTTACACAATTTGGTAGGTCATGCAGCTAAAGTTTTTGGAACTGAGGCTGGAAAGAAATTCTGTTGACACGGATAATAAAAAAGGGCTTAGACTCATCTGGAACCACTTGCTGATCAAAGTGACATTCATCAGCTGTTCTGTGGTGAAGTTACTGATTATTACGTCCCCAATGGCATCAAGTATATTTGGGTCAGACTGAATGCTGCTAAGGCTCTACAAAAATGAATAAGCAAACAAATTAATAAATAAAAAACAAAATACACTTTCAAAAGAAAATTTTGTAACATATAGTACACCTCTAGTTTACACACCATGTTGTAAAGCTTTTTCAGGGCTTCTTCCAAATGTGCAGCAACATTGTAGAAGAAAAATTTCCAAACTTCTTTGGAATACTTTATTTTGCCTGTCAATTTACATGTTAGAAGTTTGACTACATCATCAGCAGATAGAACAGCCCCCTTGAAACATAAGAACATGCATGGTGAAAATATTGTTTTTGACAACTATCAAATAGTAATGATCTAAATAGGAATTTTGTGTCCTGTTCATGGACCACTCACTGATGAACATGCATAGTCAGCAATGCTGAAGTTGCACAGTACTGTAGAGGCATTTCCCTGTGAGAGCATTGTCTCAACTGCTTGACTGTAAAAACAAAAAAATTGCATGAAACATTATATTCATGTCATTACTTTCTAAATGCACTTGCTTGGTTAAATTAAACCAGAGCTCACCTGTCTACACCTTGGCATGGGTTCACAGTGAAACCAGGTGCGAGAGTGGGAGAAGCAGTGGGGGTGAGGATATTAGAACCTGTCAAAATGCCTGTTGTTCCTATAGAAGGGGTGGATTTGAAGCTTGTGGTGGGAAAAGGAGAAGGTGTGAGGATGGTAGTGTTAGTAACAGGCATTTTAACTGTTGTTGCCGGTGCTTCAACAGTTGTTCCAACAGAAGGGGTGGCTTTGAAACCTGTAACAGGGGAAGCTGTAGCGGTGAGAATGGTATGGCTAGTATCAGGCATTTTGACAGTTGTTCTAGGTGTTTTGACAGTTTTTCCAACAGAAGGGGTGGTTTTGAATCTTGTAGCAAGAGAAGCAGTGGTGGTGAGAATGGTATTGTTAGTACCAGGCGTTTTGACTGTTGGTTCAGGCGCTTTGACAGTTGTGCCAAAAGAAGGGGTGGTTTTGAATCTAGTAGCAGGAGAAGCAGTGGTGGTGAGAATGGTTTTGTTAGTACCAGGCACCTTAACAGTTGTTCCAGTCGCTTTGACAGTTGTTCCAACAGAAGGGGTGGTTTTGAATCTTGTAGCAGGAGAAGCAGTGGTGGTGAGAATGGTATTGCTAGTACCAGACATTTTGACAGTTGTTCCAGGTGTTTTGACAGTTGTTCCAACAGAAGGGGTGGTTTGGAATCTTGTAGCAGGAGAAGCAGTGGTGGTGAGAATGGTATTGTTAGTACTAGGCGTTTTGACTGTTGGTTCAGGCGCTTTGACAGTTGTGCCAAAAGAAGAGGTGGTTTTAAATCTTGTAGCAAGCGATGCAGTGGTGGTGAGGATGGTTTTGTTAGTACCAGGCACCTTAACAGTTGTTCCAGTCACTTTGACAGTTGTTCCAACAGAAGGGGTGGTTTTGAATCTTGTAGCAGGAGAAGCAGTGGTGGTGAGAATGGTATTGTTATTACCAGGCATTTTGACGGTTGGTTCAGGCACTTTGACAGTTGTTCCAACAGAAGGGGTGGCTTTGAAACTTGTAACAGGAATTGAAGCAGTTGTGGTAAGGATGGTATTGTTAGTACCAGGCATTGTGACAGTTTTTACAACAGTAGGGGTGGTTTGGAAACTTGTAACAGGGGAAGCAGTAGTGGTTACTATGGTATTGTTAATACCAGGCGTTTTGACAGTTGTTCCAACAAAAGGGATGGTTTTGAATCTTGTAGTGGAAAAAGCAGTGGTGGTGAGGACGGCATTGTTAATGGAAGATGTGTTAACTCTTGTCATTGCAGTTAAATTAGTAACAATGGCTTTGACAGTTGTTGTTCCCGTAAGAGGAGAGATTGTACTGGTATTTGCAGTATAATTATTACTGCTGGTTTTAATGATGCCAAGATTCAGTGTATCTAATTCAGATTGGTTCTGTTGTAAAACCCAGGACTGAACTGAAGGAGAGTTCACAAACAGCTTCAAGTCAGCCACATTTCCCCCCATTAGGGCTTTGACTGTGCTCACATTGAGGGCCTAGCACACACAAACACAGAGAGAGAGAGTGAAAGAGAGACAGGGAGATAGAGTTCTCTGTATTAGTTTATATCTAGTCATGTTGCACAAAATATACATTTATTTATATAAATATATTCTTCATATCTACACTTTTTTTTTTTAATTTCATACCATAAGAACAGCAGGAATCAGACTAGAAAACACAGTTATATCCATGCTGATGTTATAAGTTGAAAGGGTTTGTATGTCTTCCAGAGGAGCTCCACCTGAACACATAAAAGTAACAACTAATATTATTTTTACTGTAAGACAAACAAAACTGCATGTTAAAGTATGTTGTATGTTAAAATATGCTTAGAAATGCAGATTCACAGTGAATTGCCTGGTGTGTATAAATCATATATATGAATTGCTGACATAATTCGGCATGCATTTACCGAGGTAAGGTATTATGAGTTGGTAGAATGTCAGGGCATTTCTGTGTTCATTGCTGAATGAAGAGTTGGCGATGATGTACAGAACAGATTTCTGCTCGATAGAACATGACGACAGATCTGGAGACAGGACCGACCTGCATAATGAAAAAACCTTGGTGAGGACTACTCTACTCATTTTATTCTCAATTA
>QMIH01003464.1:0-18668 GCA_003987875.1 Clarias batrachus | reverse complement strand
CAATTAATTTTTAAATATCTGCATTACACACACCATAGAAATCATGAATTATTTGTTTGATTGTTTGTTTTATTCAGATTGTTTTTGTCAAATGACTAAATTTGAAGGCTTGAATTATGAAAACTTATATATGGTCATTTATCCAAACAGGATCAAGGTAACTGCAAATATCTGAAATCATTATTTTCCTTGCTATTTTTTGAAGATGTTGCTTTCACAGTCACATTCAGGAACTATATATAGAGAGAGTATGCAGAATTGTGGAAGATACATCTGGTTAGTCATGAATTACAGCTAATAAATTAGCCATCTCAAGGGGTGATTTTACTTAAAGTGTATTCACTTGCTTAATGAGACTTAATGGGAAACACATTAGGTGAACACTCAGTCCAGTGGACGCATTTGCTTGCAGTGAAACAGAAAATAAATGCAAAGAAAATGCACAGTAATATCTCATACAATATTCATTTAATATTTCAGAGAGGATTCGATAATAGTCGCAAGCTTGCCACTGATCTGATGTTTCTTTAATCAAATTACATTTAAATTCACTTTAAGAACATAAGGATCTTGATTGGAATTTCAGTATCAAACGGCACAACACAATATACCTCGGGAACATATCTCAGGTTATTAAAAGCCCAGTCTTTCAAACACGAATCGACTGAGTCTAAATGCAGCCCATTTGTAACATGGAGCTGCAGTGGAAGCTCTTTTTATTATAGGCGATTGCATGTTCTCAGAAATGTCTTGCTATATGGAGTTCAAAAAGTCCCAAGCCTTTGCTCCCCTGTGAATACAATACTGTAAGACCAGATGATTTATGAGGTCTGTGGTTGAAGAGACTTGTGAACTGCAAGCTCTGTCAGGGCGCCATTTAATTGGCCAGGTGGAACACTGTTCTCGCTTTCCACTGCATCTCGTAAGCTTACAGCAAATTGGCCTGAGAGGATCTAAAAATAACCTAGACTGCCGTCTCATTTGTATCTCTCTTTATGCATATGTATGTACTGTACTGTGTGTATTCATGTATGTATGTACTGTATGTGTGTGTTTGTTTGTGTGTATGGGTGTGTGTATTTTATTTGTTCTTTTGTCTGTTTATCTGTCCATTTATTAAGTTGATTATGCATGCTTCCTTGTGAGATTCTCTGCTTAGTTTCTGCTTCACATCTTTGCATTAAATTTAACTTTTGTTATACATTTGGCATACTGATAAATATACATTTTACATTCACTTTGTTGTGTTTCTCTATTGAAACAAATAACCTCATACGTAGATACTGTATATTCCCAAACAGAAATCTGATATATGAAAATGTACTCTATATTGCCAAATGTATTTGCTTGACTGCCTTGACATTCATATGAACTTCACTCACTCATTCATCTTCTATACCACTTTATCCTATAGTCAAGGTCACGGGGGGCCTGGAGCCTATCCCAGGAGGCTTAGGGCATGAGGCGGGGTAGATCCTGGACAGGGTGCTAATCTATCTCCGATCACATACACACTCACTCTCACACTACRGGCAATTTGGAAACGCCAATTAGCCCAATCTGCATGTCTTTTGACTGTGGGAGGAAACCCACCAAGCACGGGGAGAACATGCAAACTCCATGCACACAGAGACGGGAATCGGGTCTGGCCGGGAATCAAACCAAAACCCTAGGGGGGGGCAAGGCGAAAGTGCTTACCACTACACCATCGTGCCCCTTCCATATGAACTTCAGTTAAATCCCATTATTAATCCGTAGTGTTAATTATAATGTTAGCCCAGCCTGCACAAAGCAAGGTCCAGAAACACATCGATTAGCCAGTATGGTGTGGAAGAACTCGAATGGCCTGCACAGAGTCCTTCSCCTCAACCTGACATAACACCTTTGGGATAAATTACAGTGAAGACTGTGACCTCACAAATTCTTCTGAAAAAATTGTCAAAAAATTCCATAAMCACAATCGTAAACCTTGTGGAAAGCCTTCCCAGAAGAGTTCAAGCTGTTATAGCTGCAAAGTGTGGGCCAACATCATATTAAAAACTTATGGATTAASTATTGGATGTTACTCAMGTTCACATGCATATAAAAGCAGGCAAGCAAATACTTTTTGCAATACAGTGTATGCCCAATATATCCAYATATTATTATTTTTTATTCTACACAGAATACTCTATAATGACAGAATAAAAACAGGTGTTTGGAGTGTTTTGTTAGCTCATAAAAATAAAGACTGATGTAAATTTCCCATTTACATAAGTATTCTGACCATCAATTAGTATTTGGTTAAAGCAACTCTGGCAGCAAGGACAGCATCACATCTGCTTGTAAATGATGCTTGGCAAACTTTTTGTTTAGATTGCGATTTCTTGCCAGAATCATTCACCAGCTTGACCAGGTTGGATGGGCAGCTCAGTGCACAGCCATTTTCAGGTCACTCCAGATGGTCTATAAGGTTCAGGTCTGGTCTGGACTCTGAGTGGGTTGTTTTGAAGCCATTCCTGTTTTTTTCTTGGCAGCATGTTGTCGTTGTCTTTGTTGAAATGTGAACTGTTGTTCCAGCCTGAGGTCCTGAGCATTCCTGAAAACATTTTCACTTGGGCCTGCTATATGTTTTTTTGCATCTGTTCTCCAAATGGTAATATTTTTCCAATTATTTTTTACAAACTCCCAGGAGGTTTTCATTTGACCGTTAGTGAGGAATGGTCTCCGTTTGGCTATTCGACCGTAGCGGCCTGATTGGTTGCAGAGCTGCCATGATGGTTGTCTTTCTGTAAAGCTGTCCCATTTCCAAAATGGGATCTCATTCATATTGACCCTTGCGTTGTTCCACCTTTTGCATTTGAGAATGATGGACCATACCGTGCTCGTGGATATTTTCAATCCTGCAGAATTTTTTTCCTTCCTTACATCGTCTGCAATGTTGACTTTTACTTTTTTACTTTGGGCCACTGAGCAATTGTCCAGTTCCTTTTCTCCTTAGCCCAGGTATGATGCTTCTGATGTGGTCTCTGGTTTAGTAGTAACTTGATCAGTTGTGGTCCATTTCCTGAAGATGTTTGTGTGTGGTGGCTCTTCTACACTGACTATAGCCTCCCCCCACTCCTTGAGAGGCTGTCCCAAATTTTCAAACAAGCTTTGTTCGATTTCTTCTTAAGGTCAAAGGGGTTGCTTATGTACCTTTTGCTAGAACATAGTTCCCTTCCAGGCAAATTTCAGTGAATGCTTTGGTACAGCACTTTGGTACAGAACATCCAGCCCTTTCAGCAATGACTTTCTATGGCTTGTTCTCCATGTGGAGATTGTCGATGATGGCTTCTGGACAACTGTCAATTCAGCAATCTTCCCCATGATTGCGCTTGCATGTATTACATGATAAAAATGAATATTTATATTATAGGAATAGTAATTTACTCAAACCAGAAATTAAATATTCTAAAATTTGAGGTACAGTGGAATATATTCGTATTCCAAAACATTCGTAAACCAAATCAAACCTTCCCATAAGAAATAATGATAACTCGAATAATTCGTTCCACAGCCCAAAAAAATAAATACTGAAAAATAATTAATACAATATATAAAGTAGAAATAAAACAAATTAACATGCACCTTACCTTTAAAAAAAGTTAAAATAAATCCCAACAGATAAGTTTTTCCGTTTGTGAACGTAGGCGCCGTATATTTGTGTGTGTATGTTTGTGTGGGTGTGTGTGTGGAATTAGCCCCTTCCATCTTACACAGTAAAACTCCTCCTCCGTCCCTCCACCTCGCTTTTTAGGTTTCACAACACACACACAACGGAAACACTCCTAGTCTCCTCGTCTTACACAGTAAAACTCCTCCTCTCTCCCCCCCACCTCGCTTTTTAGGTTTCACAACAAATACACACACACACACACAACGGAAACACTGTTTTAATGGGAAAAAAGAAATCTCTCTAATGACACTCGCGTTAGCGCAGACTAACGGAATCACTGCTGTAAAGTAAAAAAACAAACAAACAAATGAACCAGCACCATAGAGCAGAGTGAGTGTGTTTGTGTGAAGCCGGGGAGGGGGGTGTAAAGGCGAGTGTGTGCGTGTCGGTGTCTAAAAACCCGGCACTCGTAAACCAAGATATGCTCGTTTTTCAAGTCAAAATTTATTCAAAATCTTTGCTCGTCTTGCGGAACACTCGTAAACCGAGTTACTCGCAATCCAAGGTTCCACTGTACTAGATTTTTTTTTTATCATCGAAATTAGAAAAAAAGACTTTACATGTAATAGACTTAATGTGTAATGAATCTAGAATATGAATATTCACTTTTTGAATAAAATTACAAAAAACTTTTCCGCAATATTATATTTATTTTTGCAGTGTCGTGTCGTGGAAATGATGTCCACAATGCACAGTGAAAAATGGTTTATCAGCTTTCTTGTGCTAATTTGCTTTACTCATTGAAATTCAATGCATTCTCTAATGGCGCCTCCGATGGTGCAAAAAGTCTTTTAACTTAAGCTACTTTCTATAAGCAAATTTGTAAGACATATCATTTATAGTCTTATAATCATTTTCGAATTAGCAAGTTAAGAGAGAATAAAATTTATGGGGTAAATCACTACCATGAAGCTGGACTTAAAAGTCCTTCACACTGAAGTTGATACCTTAAAAGAAATGCCGTCATAAACTCAAAACTGAATGTAACAGAGACAAACTCTGTTTGTGGCAAACCCCTCGCCTGCCACATCACAAACCCATATATGTGCTTGGTTATGAAGTTGGTTATGTGACTCAACTCTGAATGTAGCCTAGTGTCATCTATACACAAAGAAAGTCAAATGTAGTTTTTCCACAGTATGTTTATTGGTGATACCATATACTTTGTGATCTGCTGGACAAAGTGTACTTGTTAAAGGAAACATCCAGACAACATGCGCACAATTATATATCGCCCTCGGCTTTACTAGTACGGTGGGTAACAAGGAGATACCACAGTGTGTCGTGTGTCTGAAAATACAGTACTTGCTTCTGACAGTTGAAACGGAGCAAGTTAAGATGCCACTTGGAGAAAAACAAGCTAGTTTATTTATTCAGATGGGGGAAAAAAACTGTTGTGCACAACACAGTCATTTTACTTGAGCTGCATCTGTGCCTTCAACTGCTCAGATTTTGAGAAAATATGTAACATCAACAAATACTGTCACACAATACACATTTAAGACACATGATGCATGTGACTTAATAATTTCCATTGTAAAGGTGATTTATCACTTTGGGCCCCCACCACTCCAAGAATGTTTTATCATATAAAATGGAAAATTTTGGGGAACCACTGCCTTAAGACAAGTTTGAATTTTTTTTATGTTGTTAATTGTGGTTGTTCATATGTTACCATTGGGTCATGTATTCATTCTGTTGATTTAATCAAAGAAGGCAATGTTGTGCTAACAGAGCTTGAGCAGAATACTCTTACTACAAGATGAGATTTAATAAATCATCGCCAAGAGGGGGTGCTGTCTTACAACACTGATTTAAGACAACGACTTCTTTGTGGTATTTTGGTGGCTACAGTTCATTTGGGTCATGAAATGATGAGCCTTATGCAAATAGATAGAGATGTGGTTGTAAAAAGTGCAATTAATTATCATTATACATTGAACATGAACACGTTCTACAACATGCCATATTTTGGATTTCTGCGCAAATACTTTGGATAGATTATTAAGAATGATGTATAATTCTATATAAAGGTATCAAGGGAATACATAACCCTAGTCCAATGCATGAGCATTAGTGTGGACTACAAGGAGTGCTTGATCATTTAGGATCAAGATATCAAGATGAATAATCTGTTGTTTTTCTATCTCTCACTTCTACATTCTTCTCTTTATGCTGTGTCTGTGTGAGACAGTACTGGGAGGGCCAGAGTCTCGTGGAGTCCTAAGGAAAATCAGTGACATGTTGGAGATTATTTTGAAAAGAATTGACACCCTAGCAAAACTCAGCAACACCAGCAAAAGCCACAGCCTGGAGGAGCTCAGCTCTACTCTTGAAAGGTACACAGAATTTTGGTGTGTGGTGTGTGTGTGAGAGAGAGAGAGAGAGAGAGAGAGAGAGAGGGAGATGTAAGAGTCTTATTTAAAATCTCTTCCGAATTAGCATTTATGTTACCCATAGTCTCCATGGTGACAGAAACCCTCGTACCAGGGGCTGAATGGTTTTTTGGTGTCATAAGMTCAGGACCGCAGTGTGTGATGATTGGACAACAATGCTGTTTTTATCTTGGTTACATTGCATCACACCTGAAATTCTAAAATATACTAAAAATACATTTCTCTAAAATCATTGCAATTTATCAATATATTTTTTTAAGAACATAACGAATAGTTATTGTATAACACTTTACCTTTCTTTGTTGACATTATTTACAGCATTAGTTAATATTATACAACAGTTAATTTTTCGTAGGCGGCATGGTGGTGTAGTGGTTAGCACTGTCGCCTTGCACCTCCAGGGTCCGGGTTCGATTCCCGTCTGTGTGCATGGAGTTTGCATGTTCTCCCCGTGCTTGGTGAGTTTCCTCCAGGTCCACCGGTTTCCTCCCACAGTCCAAAGACCTGCAGATTAGTAGAGTGTACTGTATGTATGTGTGCCCTGCGGTGGATTGGAACCCTGTCCAGGGTGTACCCTGCCTCGTGCCCTAAGCCTCCTGGGATAGGCTCCAGGCCCCTTGCGACCCTGAATAGAGGATAGATAAAGCGGTATAGATGGTGAGTGAGTGAATTAATTTTTCTTTACTAATTTGATTGATTAGTGCTACTAAATTACTACTTGTGAATTAGTTTCAAAGGTGTTCCACATTGCCTCTGAACCATATGTGTTGTTCTGTTCAAGAACTACAGGTAACTAGTGTCTAACACAAGGTTGAGTCCCCAAACCTTCTCTAACCCCTGATCAAGGTATTGAATGAGTGTATTGAATGAGGGATTTTACACCCTACACAGTGCAGTGGGAGTCAACCCAACAGTTACAGAAGTTTGCTGATATTCCATAGTGATATTGATATTGCTTAATGTGATTTTGTTCAATTATAGCAGGTATAAACATGTGCAGTGGTTATAAATGTTTTTCGCATCCTTTTAAAAGGTAAAACTACAGGGTTTTATGTAAGAAATTAAACATGAAAATGATCTGATGTGATTTATTTTGGTTTCGTTATTTTACATCAAAAGACCTGCAGTTTTAACAGGTGTGTATGCACTTTTTATATTCATTATACATATACAGAAGCGTTTTCTTTCACCCTCCTAACTGTCAGGGATATTTTAAAACATCTGTGCAATATTATAAAGCAATGTTATGAAGAACAGGACTCACTTTAGACCTACTCTGAAAGCAGAGGATATTGCTTTAAGGCTATATGAGAAGCTGGGATTCTTCTAAAGTTTCATTAAAATGAAATATTCATATTCTCACTTTGGTTGAACTTCAATAGCTTAGTGAATCAAATGATCAAACACAGTACAGTGCTTACAGTTATTTTAACGCAATGGACAGCATGGAGCACTCCTTTGAGTACCCAGACCCAGTGATGATAGAAACTCAGCAAAGCCCTGGCAAAAAGGCAGTTTTCAGAGATACCATGAATTCAAATTTAACTTTCATTTGTCACACACAGCAAGCTTGGTCTCATTACTGGGCCCTGATGATAATAAGACTCCTCTCGTTCTTTGTGCTGAAGTCCACTATTAAATCCTTTGTCTTGTTGACATTCAGGAGAGGGTTGTTCTCCTGACACCAGCTCTTCAGCTGTTTAATCTCCTCAAGCAGATTTAAAGTGGCCACACAGGTAAAGGTGTACAGTGAGTACTGCAGGGGCCTCAGGACACAACCCTGGGGGCTGATGGTGAGACATGCATACCATTTAAGACTGCTTGTGGTCTGAAATTTGGTCAAACAGAATTTCACTTCCTGATGTCCACACTCAGGGCCGTGAGGAGGAGGTGTGAAAGGGTCATCAGTATCGAGATTTGATATTTAAAATGTCCAGAAGGTCAGGTAATGAGGAGGTTATGAAGTGTATGATCTTCCAAAGCCTTTCCTCACAACTAAAGTCAGGGGGGATACTACTGGGGGATAGTCATTGAGGCAGGCAAGTTGGGGTTTCTTTGGGACAGGAGCAAAAATGGACTGCTTAAAGCAAGTGGGAATTGCAGACCATGCAATGTAAAAGTTGAATATCTCAGTGAACTCTAGTGCTAGCTGGTGAGCACAGGCGTCAAGGACCAATGCTATCTGCTGTCACTTTCCTGAAAGCTTTTTTCAGGTTGTACTCTGACTTAATGAAAGCATATTTGTCTTGTATTCTGTACAAGAGGGGGGGTTCACTACATCAGTTAGGGGTAAGCTCCGAAGGGACTGGGGAAGGTGGAAGTAGTTAAAAGCTTATGAAACACTAGTGAAGTATCAATTGTGGTGTTAATATGATGAAGGTACTCTTGAAGGAGAGGCCCAACTGCTCTTTGGCAAACCTTTTTCCTTGGATACAAATCCCACTGCCCTCACCATATGTGCCACACCATTGTACAGCCCTGACACCTCCGATGTCTGATATACTGCCTGGCCAAAAGAGAAGCCTGGATKAMACTAAGCAAATAGGTAAATGCCTTCCAATGAATAATTACTGCAGTGATAATTTTTTTCCAACTTTCAAAAAGGAAAGTAACGCTAACTGATGCAGTCAGTTGCTTCTCATCTCTTAAACAACCTTGTCAGAAAACGTAACCTGTTTCAGAAGGGTCAACTTTGTGTCTCGCTTCAAGCAACAATAACAACAGTTAATGAAATTGCTAAAACTGCCAAAATTGGGTTAAGCTGAAAAACATATTGTTCAAACCTGGAAGGATACTGATGAACCATTATCTTTAAGGAATGAATGTGGTTAGAACAAAATTATGAATGATTATGATTAGAGATCACTTAAACATTTGATGAAATCAAATAAATAAATAAAAAACTCAAAAAACAACAGCAGCAGCTGCAAAAAAAAAATAGTACAACTAATGGCTGTGTTTAATAGTGAAAGTAAGAGCTTTCCACACGCCCACACACAGTGCAAAGAGAAACATCGGTGTAGCCTCTAGAAAATCACTTATCAGTGAGACTAATCAGGAAAAAGGATTTAGAATGGACTGTGGAGCATTGGAAAAAGGTCATGTGGTCAAATGAGTCAAGATTTACCCAGTTCCAGAGTGAGTGATGGGCACATCAGGGTTCAGAAGAGAGGTGCACCCATCATGCCTAAGGTGCCTAAAGTACAAGCCTGTGGGGGCTGTGTTATGAATCAAGCACAGGGATACCATGCTCCTTAAACCAGGTATTAGTATTCTTGTCAGTGTGGGCAGGTGCCAAGTCCTGCTGGAAAATGAGATCAGCATCTCCCTAAGGCTGGTCATCAGAGGGAAGCATGAAGTGCTCTAAAACTTCCTGGTAGAGGACTGTTCAGACCTTGGACTTGATAGAAAACCCAGTGGACCAACACCAGCAGATSACAWAGCTCCCCAAACCATTACTGACTGTGCAAACTACACCGAACCTAAAGCAACTTGGATGCTGTGCTTCTCCTCTCTTCCTCCTTGATTTCTTTGGGACCTTGATTTCCAAATGAAATGCAAAATTTGTTTTATTCTGAAAAGAGGACTTTGGCCCACTGAGCAGTCCAGTCCTTTTTGTCCTTAGCCCRGGTAAGACACCTTTATCATAGTCTCTGGTTCTAGAGTGACTTGATACAACGACAGTTGTAGCCCATGTSCTGGATACATCTGTGTGTGGTGGCTCTTGAAGCACTGACTCCAACTGCAGTCCAACCAATTTGTGTGAATCTCCTTCAAGTTCTTGAATGACTTTGTTTCACAATCTTCTCRAGTCTTGTTCTACCGCATTTCCCTCCCTCCATTCTCCCTTCTTTAGCTATGACCATTTGTTTCTTACCCTCCATGTGCAGGGTGTCAATAACCATCTTGTGTACAACTGTTAAGTCAGCAGTCTTCCCCATGATTGTGTAGCCTACTGAACCAAACTGAGAGAGCCATTTAAAGGCTCAGGAAACCTTTGAAGGTGATTTCAGGTCATTAGCTGGTTAAAATGTGTGACACCATAAATCTTCAATATTGAACTTTTTTACAATATTAACATTTTCTGAGATATTTTCATTAGCTGCCATAATCATTACAATTAAAAGAAATAAACACTGGAAAATATATGAGCATGTGTGTAATTAATGTATATAATGAGTTTCACTTTTTAAATTGAATTACAGAAATACAATTTTTTTTAATGATATTCTAATTCATTGAGATGCGCCTGCATATATCACACTTCCTTAACAGTTTTCATAAACAGAAACCCCAAACAAAAACGGAAAACTAAAACAAGTCTAAATCTCCGTCTTACATTTACTACTTTTCTCAGACCTTAGATAGTTTTTTTTCTCCCCCTTCAGATCTTCAGGTTTTTCCTTTTGACTGGCTTACTATTACACCTGCATAAAATAGGTCATTATGGTATGTTTCATGTAACTGCGGGTAAATTTGGTGATTCATGTTGCATGTACAATGTAAACCCGGGACTGATTCCTTATTTGAGGTGTTTCATGTTGTACAAGTTGTTCATAATTTGATGCATATTTATTAATTCATCATTCAGTGTGCTCAACCAAAAAATTGCTTTGTTTCTGAATGAGAWCCTGTGTGCAAAAGAGCTGAACTTTATTTGAAAGGAAGAAGGAAGAGGCTCAAAACTATTTCCATRATTTTAGGAGTGGTGAGATTTCAGTTTCCTAAACATTTTGTGTGTGATTTCGTGTTTGTCTGCCTAGATTTCAGCCAATAGGACTCGTGGAACGGATTCAGGCCATTGCTCAGAATGTGTCTGAAATTGCTGTGCGTGTGGAGCAGATCCTGCAGAAGAGTAAAAATGCTGTCACAGGTGCATATACTAATTCATTTATAATTTAGATTATTATTTTTTTAATTAATTTACAGTCAAATGTTTACCAATCCTAAATGTTACATTATTCCAGACTTGTGCTTCAGTCTAGTATTACTGCTGTCCTTAAACTTAACTGCTTAAACTTAAAGCTGTAGCTGAGTTTCAATAGAGAACAAGTGAGTACACAGTCTACTGTAGGTTCACATGCATTTTTCTCATCATTCTGCACACAATAGCCCACAGTGTCAAATGAAAAGAATATGTATATATTTTTTTATTTAAGAAATCCAAAAAAAAAAAAAAAACCTAAGAAATATCCCATTTACTTCAGACCCTTTGTTATGACACTTATGATTCTGCTCTGGTGCATCCCACTTCTATTCCAACCAAGTTGTAGAAGCATCCTTGAGATAGACAGATCTGGGAAAGATCACACTAAAATTTCTGCAGCACTGAAAGTGCCCAAGAGCATGGTAGCCTCCATTATTCTCAAAGGGTAGAGATATAGAATAACCAACAGCCTTGGTTATTCTAAACTCAGTAATCGGGGWTGAAGGGCCTTGGTCAGACAGGTAACCAAGAACCCAAAGGTCATTTATAAATGAGATCCTTAGTTCCCTTGTGGAGATGAGTGAGCCTTGTAGAAGGACAACCATCACTGCAAAAACTCAGCCTGTTTAAGCTTTTCTGCCAAGAAGAATTAAAAAAAAAAAAAACTTCCAAAAGAAAAGTGTGCCAAGCTTATAGCATCATTCACAAACAGACTTCAGCCTGTCACTACTGCCAAAGGTGCTTCAACCAAGTGATGGGTCTGAATTATGCATGGGCCAATTTCTGGTTTCAAGGTATACCGCTGTTTGAAAAAGTCAGTTTCAAAACCATTAACATTTTTTGTCATAAGTAGTATGAGTCCTGTTTTTTTTTTCAAGGACGAATAGCAGGAACCCCTTGTGTGCAATGTAGAGTTTTCGTCTGATAGTGATAATATTCACATAATCCTGTGCTGATATCCTTTCAGCAGCATAGAGAGAGAGAGAGAGAGAGAGAGAGAGAGAGAGCAAATAGTTTGGTGCTAGTTAATGCTAGCTAATAAAAATGGATAAGCTGTAAAGTGCTCTATATTGTTTTTGGAACAAATAAAAAAATTAATCCAGTAAAAAAAAATGGTGTAGGTTGTCCAGGTCCTGCAATTACATGAGTATGCACACACTTTTTTTTAGAGCTTTGCTACTAAACATATACACTAGGTGTGTGCATCAAAGTTTAAATAATATAAATCATTATTATATGATTTCTTGATATTATTCTCTTTTTTTTAATTATTATTTATTTGTGTTCTGTGCTTGGTGAGCTGCAGGTTTATGCTCCATTAAGGGGCTGCAGTTATTTCAATTTAATTTAGAAGAATTCAATTATTTTATTATAAATAAAATACTGCAATACTGCGAAACTGTGATATTTCTGCTTATGGTTATCATACCATAGAGTCTAATACCAGCCCATGTTTCCTATGAATACTTATGTAAATGGAATATTTCAGTCACCATTTTTTTTAAATCAACAAAACACTGTCTTTACTTTGTCATTGTGGAATATCGTGTTCCGAATGATGCAAAGATCCATTGTACGATGATTGAAAGGGTCTGAATAATTTCCATCCTTCCTGCAAATAAAATGATTCCYAAAAAATATAATTTCTTAATATGTCTGGGGTTTTAACATTTCAGGACTTAAATGGTCCTAAAAATWTTCCCAGTAAGTCAGACATCATACAGTCATACCTGTGCACACTGGGTAAAGTTCYTATGAAATGATTGGCTCGCTAATTGCTCTTGCTTTTTTGTTGTTGCTCTTATAAATCAACTGAACTACACTAGCATTGCCTAGAATGTTGCCTTCTATTAATAAAACTACACATAAAAGAACACACATCCATTTATCTCCATGTAGTCATCCATTTCAATTGTGTTTTTTTTTTTTTGCACTCTTCTGAAATATTTCCCCATTGTTACCATTGTCAGGATCATTACTGTAATCAAACAGAACGATGCATAATCCCTTCCTGTGTGATCATGCTCACTGGAGCTTGGTAGCCTGTTAAATAAAGAACAGCCGTGTTCCTTTAATTTGTGTAACTGGGACCCAGTTTCCTCAGAGAACAGAGGATTTATATTAATTGAGGCAAGGGGATTTTGCCAGTTCCTTGTTTCCCCCTGCTGAACTTTAGTCTTCAGAGATGCATTTTAACTGCCAGCATGCCAATGCACAATGATGCAACAGTAGGAATTTAAAGTGACATTTTCAGACCAAAAGAAGGCCTGGGAGGCAGATAAGGATAAGATTTAGGGTTTCCTGCTTCATTAAAGCTGCCATAGTTTTGGTTCCTTTTACCAGCCATTTTTCAAACCATTCTCTTAGGTAAATGTAATGTCAAGCAGAATGTCTGTCTCTGTCATCTACAGGGAAGGATGGAATGGCAGGGGAGTGTGAAATCCCAAAAGATCCTCGCTACCCAGACTGTGCAAGTAAAGTTGATGTAAGTTGCTACAGTACATTTATTCTATAACATTTGAAAATGGATACGTTGAGTCAGAACACTATATTTTCAGGTATCTATACAGTACCAACCTCTTCTATTAATGTAATCCAGTGGCTGTATTTATTTGTAAATTACTTCTTTCAGAATTTCTAGTTTGGACTACTATTTAAACCAACAATAGGCGGGAAGTAGACTTATTTTTATGCTACCTCTCTAAAACCTCTAAAAATACTGTAAAGTGCTGCTGGTATAAAAAAAGCTTCTTTTTTTTCCAGAAATTATATTTTTTTTATAGCAATTTGCTAGCATACAAACAGGTTGACAGAAAATGAGCTAACAGTTTTGCAGTTCTGAGATTTTTTTCTTTTTATAGAATAGAGCATTTTTGCTAGCTGACAGAATTTTGTTTCGCAAGGGTGTTCTAAATTGTTGGGGTTATACAAGTTTGAATTTTGTGTGATTTTCCAAGTCACATCCCACAGATTGGGAAAAATGGATAAATGAGCCTTCAGTTGTGTTTGTGTTCATTTAAGCATGCAATTTATTACTAAAAGGTAATATGTTGGTTYCTTTTTAATACATGCTTTGACTGTGATTTTGTAGTGAGTCCAACAGAAAGTAATAGTGACATCAAATTAGATCAAGGAAAAAGTTTTGAGTTTTGATGCACACAAAACCTTTTTAATTATAATGGTTATGGAAGAGAAACAATGTAAGCATTACAAAAACATTCATTTTTTCATTACAAGATGAACTCACTTTACATCATTTTATCATAGTATAGGTATGTACCAATTAAGAAGCAGCTTCACATCCCTTGTGCATATTATGTTATGTAATGTTATTTCTCCGCTTCACCATGKTGCTTACATTACAGTATCCCACATAGTCTTTAAGTATATAACATGGTGTTTAAACAACAGTTGTATCGCATAACGCCCTATGTCACATAACTTATCGTAGACTTTAGCGACACATACCATGTCATTTATTACTGATGGAGCCGATTGCAATTGCAATACCAGAGTGTAAATATCCTTTTCTTCCCAAGAACATTCTACAAAATTTCTTTGAACACATGTAAACCASTTCACTACAGCCGCTGTATTGCACAAGAAGTATCTCTGCTTCACTGATCACATGATATAAAGAAGCAACATGATTAGCTTGCAACAATGCGCCAGCTTTTACTCAAAAATAATGTGTTGYGCTTTCCTCAAAAACTGAAAGGTTAAAGCTTTTAAAATACAGTGGAACCTAACTAAGGTCTTGGTGAGCATTTTTCAAGACGAGTTAAATTTTTAAACAAATTTTAACTTAATAAACGAGTGAGGGGTTGGTATACGAGTAGTACGCATGTACTTTGTCTCCCGTGTGTCACGTTATCACAACTGAGCCATTGGCTCTACTCTCGCTGCGGGATCATGGGTAATGCCACCATGTTCAGTCTCTATACGAGTGACACGCGCACTGTCAACATCTGTGCGCATGTGTACTGTTTGTAACATTGTCACCGTGTGTGTGTGTTTTTTTTAAAGCAAGAATCATTAGAGAGGTTCCTTGTTAAAGATCCAGTCTCTCTCTGTCAGAAAACGGTGATTCCATTAGTGTGCGTGCGCACACACAAGTGTCATTAGAGAGGTTCCTTGTTAAAGACGTTTCCCTCCCCTTTGCCTCACTTAGAACTCCTGCAGTGGATTTACTAATGGAAACTACAATAAAGGGGAGGCGTTTATTTGCAGATTTTGGATTTAAATCATGCAAAATCAGCATGACTTTCAGCTACTTTTAATCTGCATTAACTTACAATAGTGAGTACAGTAAGTCCCCGACTTATGAACAAGTTCTTTTCCGGGAACAAAATTCCTCCGCAAATTACCTACCATATTTCACAAAACCCAGAGATCCTGTGATAATATTGGTCCCGTGCAAATAAGCATGTCTGTGATTTGGCCAGTATTTGGTGGGACGTACAATATATGAATTTTTCAAGGTTTTTGTTTCCTGCACAACTTTGGATGGATGAGATGTATAGCATGACGTATAGAGTAAACACTCTGCAGTTTATAGAGTACCATACAGCTAGACCTATAATGACATTTTCAAACAATAGCCTATCCAAAAWAGTCCAAAATTGAGCGAGGAGGTTCACGGCATAAATCAAGCGTATAGTCGAGCTATTAGACTTCCATGCTCTTTTCATCCGAACACACTTTTAAGAGACACATGTCTGGTTATACTGTATATCCTGGAGATAAGTCAGTAAATTTGAGTAAAACCGCAGTCTTCGCTTTTCCCGTGCAAATGCACTACACGAAACTCAGATGTGAGGGGGTAATTTCTAAATCACACGAGGTCTCCAGATAATCCTTATCTCGTTAGAATAGTACATTGGTTCCCCATTATATTCTTGCCTCCTCTTAGAATCCTGGTGGGGTCCTTGTTTAAAGGCAGCCCTGGGAAGATGACACTACATGGTCTTTACTGCACGCTTAAACAGGAGGATTTTGTCTCAGAGCTGTATTGGTCTGTAAACTCTGTCTTGTTGAGGATTATTCTGAAATTAGGATTACCGTTATTCACCATCAGGACACCTTTATAGGACAGCCATTTTTAATGAATCGCGCTCCAGGACTGATTCATTGAAATCAGTGAGGCCGACTTATTTCTTCTGTACCTCCACATGCACATATATTTAATATACCAGACTTTGTACATTTTATACATTCAATTACACACTGAAAATATTGTATGTTGAACCTTGGATTGCGAGTAACTTGGTCTGCGTGTGTTTTGCCAAACGTGCAAAAATTTTTATAGTTTATTTGATACATCCGTGCATGCGTGGACTGTTAACTATAACGTTGTGACCACGTRGTTGTGTGTGCACGTAAAGCATTTTTTTTTTTCATTTTGTGTCCAAGTGTAGTGACAATACTTCAGGCAGAAAAAGTTTTAAAATGTTGTAGCTCTGCGGGAGATAAGTCTCTTTAACAACAATGCAATGTCACATTTCCGCAAAATCAAAATAGTAGGCAAAAGCATGTGTCATTAGACACATTAGAACCATTAGAGAGGTTTCTTATTAAAGAAGTTTGCCGACAGAAATGCTCTGTCAGAGAGCAGTGATTTCGTTTTTGTGTGTGTGTGTGTGTGTGTGTGTGTGTGTGTGTGTGTGTGTGTGTGTGTGTGTGTGTGTCAGTGCATCATACATAGTCCTCCTCCTCTCCTCTCTCGTCTTTTGAAAGGTAAAGTGCAGGTTTATTTGTTTCATTTTTACTGTATATTTTGTATTAATCATTTTTTTCTATGATTGTGGAACTAATAATCTGAGTTTACATTATTTCATATGTTTGAAATTCACTTTGATATACAAGTGCTTTGATTACAAACACGCTTCCAGAACAAATTATGCTCGCAATCCAAGACTGAACTGTAATTGTAAATATCTGTTGCACTGCAGTGTCTATTTTTTGTACAAAACATGTAAGCTACTTCCATGATTTGTTTGTATCTACGAATGTTTGTCAAGGCGTGGTTCGTTTGTAACTGCGGAAATTCGAAACTCGATTGTTCATAAGACGGGAACTTATTGTACTTACAATGTTTTTGTCATACTTGTACCTTTTATATTTTGTTTCAGTTTGGTTTACTTTATTTCATTGAGGTGGGTTGTCTTTGGATTTTCATTTTGTTTTGTAAATCATGTAAAATTGTAACTCGTTCTCTCTGTTGTGCTAGTGGATGAGAGCAAGATGGACATCAGACCCCTGCTATGCCTTCTATGGAGTTGATGGCTCTGACTGCTCTTTTCTTCTCTACCTGAGTGAGGTGGAATGGTTCTGCCCCCTGCTTGCTTGGAGGAATCAGAGCATTCAGCCCACCATCAGCACCACACCAAAGACACAAGTGAGGGAAATAGAGTGCTTATACCAGTGTCCTCCAATAATACACTAGAAGTTCCAGTAAATCTATGTCTAGCAAGTTTATTGAAATGTATTAAACAAATTCCTCTTGCTTTCAGATACATTTAAACTGGTGACCGTTATTTTTCTATTTCACTCAGACATATTGTTTAAGACTAAAATAAGATTAAAACTGTTTAGTACGTAAATAAACAGAGACTAATAAAAACTATTTACGTTCTACAATAATAATACTAATATATTTTTTCACATTTAATGTGATACTGAAATGAGTGTGTGGAGATAACTCCTAAATTTTTGACAGAAGTAGATGTTTTGATATGAGAACCAGCAATCTCACAGGTGAAATTGGTGGAAATATTGCTGGTGAKTGCTGGGGTTCCAATGAAAATTCTCTTTTTTATCCATATTAAGCGTCAGAAAATTTAAGTTAAGCYAATCGCTAATGTCCTTAACACAAGCAGAGATTTTGTCAATTTGGGCAGATGGAGTAGGTGTACAGATGACGTTGAAGTAAGACCATGACGTTGAAGGATCAGACCGAGTGGGATTATGTAAATTTGAATAATAGTGGGCCAAGAACAGATCCCTGGGGAACACCTCGCTTCAGGGGGACGATAGGTGAGCGAAAATCCTTAACAGAAATATAGAATTGTCTATCGGAGAGATAGGATGAAAACCAAGAAAGAGCAGTAACAAGGGTACCCAGACCAGAAAGATGAAAAATAAGTAAATCATGGCAAACAGTATCGAAGGCATAGCTGAGATCAAGTAGCAGTAGTATAGACAAGGAGCCAGAATCCCCAGAAAGCAGTAGATCATTCACTACCTTTACAGGTGCAGTTCCAGTACTGTGGAGGGGGCGAAAAATTTACTGAAAAAGAGTTGGGTAGCAACAGTACTTTCCAGTAATTTAGATATGAAAGGTAARTTTGAAATTGAACGATAGTTAGATGAAACTGAGGGGTCAAGGTTGGGTTTCTTGAGCACAGGTGTAACAGCAGCAGTTGTTAGTGGCAGAGGAAATGAGGCAGAGGTAAGAGATGCATTGATGAAATGAGAAATACGTGGAGAAATGGCAGAGTTGCAAAGTTTCAGGAGAGAAGTAGGAGCAGGATCAAGGYGACAAGATGAAGAGTTGGATTTCAGGATTATCTTAGAGACGTAATCTGGGGTCGTCAGAGAAAAACAAGATAGAGACTGACAGGATAGATTTGTTGGATGGCTGAGCTCT
>QMIH01003463.1:20081-34977 GCA_003987875.1 Clarias batrachus | reverse complement strand
CCAACTCCAACCCAGCAAGCTGGGTTAAACAAAAAGTACCCAACTCCCTGTAAATAACCCAGAAAAATCACCCAACAGAGGCAACCCAGCAATTTTTAACACTATGATCTCTTAGGAGTAACGACAAGCTATTAATTGTTGTAATTGATAACAGTTGTTTAACCCGTAGCCATGCCTTAATGCCGTAATTTTGATGTGTATTGACATTCCTGAAGTTTGTTTTCATTCATATGCATACATGTATGCCAATGCCTAATGTGTGTGTGTGTGTGTGTGTGTGTTGTAAGTCGGCCCGACATTCACACAACATCGCTATGGTTAGCTCCGATTGTGTGGGAGGGAACGTTTGATGTGAAGATGATTGACAACATCTACAAGCGGCAGAACATCACCGTGGCAACCACTGTCTTTGCACTGGGGAAGTATGTTGTTACGCCATTTTATTTTATATACACAGAGGGTAATCATGTGGAGGCATTTTGTCAAACGTTCTAGACTTAAAATGAAAACTATTTTGAGTTATATACTATTTTTTTTTTTATAATTGTCGTTGTACAGAATAATGTGTCGAGAACGCAGGTGAAATGGCAAAACCTCTCCATTAACAACGCTAATCTTCTCGTAACATCAAACGTCTCTCACATAAAAAGGAAAAGGCAGGCAAGTTTAATATTTAATCAGACAGAAGCTTTGAATGCTCGCAGTAAACATGGTAAGTGCCAGAAAAGCATGATATGGGCTTAATGAGGTTTGGACATGGGCCTACCGTGATCATAGTGCAAGCCAGTTGAGGGTGTTGTGAGAACTCTATTGACATGTCGTAATGGCAGCGCCACGCAATCTGTGCCATGCTTATAGTACGTCAATGAAGTCACTAAAAGGTGTCAGTTACATTGTTAAATGGTTAATTCCATCATTAATATGTCATTAAGCTCTTCCTGGATCTGCTTCCTGTTTCAACTACAAGTTGTACAAGTTCTTACTTGTGACGGGGGAACAGGCCACGTATAACAGATGAACAGATCATTGATTCATAGAATACTGGTCATTTGTCTCTCTATCCTCCCATACATTGATCAGTTTCCTCCAGTATATCAGTTTGCTACTCAGTGCATGTTTAAGTTTTATCAAAGACTTGTGACTAATTCATCTTCTTCATAACTAACAAACTGAATGGAATTATCAATTTTCCTGCAGGTATGTTCGTTTCCTGAAGGACTTCCTAGAGTCAGCGGAGCAGCACTTCTTTGTTGGCTACCAAGTGCATTATTATGTGTTTACAGATCATCCAGATGAGGTTCCCATAGTAAAACTGGGGAAGGGACGTCAATTGACTGTGAAAAAAACAGCAAGCTCGAACCGCTGGCAGGAAATCTCGCTCCGTAGAATGGAGAGGATCGAGAAGCTCATTGAAGAGGAACTCCACAACAAGGCCGACTACATATTCTGCCTCGACGTCGACTCCAAATTCTATACTCACTGGGGGTCGGAGTCTCTGGGCGACCTTGTTGGTGTGCTGCACGCCTGGTTATTTGGGTTCCCTAAAAATGAATTCACATACGAGCGGCGTCCTGAATCTCAAGCTTACATACCTTATGGAGAAGGAGACTACTACTACGGAGGGGCCGTGTTCGGAGGGCGCCTCAAGAATGTGCACAAGCTGGCGAGGACGTGTCGCACGCAGTTGGAAGTGGACAAAGCCAATCAGATCGAAGCGGCATGGCAGGAAGAGTCTCACCTTAATAAGTACTTCCTGTACAACAAGCCCACCAAGTTGCTCTCGCCTGAATACTCGTGGGACGACACAAAATGGAGAACCAGATACATGAAAGTGGTACGTTTCTCACAGGTGGTCAAGTACTATGCTGAGATTCGACCCAACCCTTAGTGCACATTGTACCTCAGCCGTGGCTCWACCGCTTTGTGGCAACAATGTAAGACTTTTGCTCATTAATATCATGTCAAACATAACACATAAACCTGAAATTCTTAATAAGGGTGTTTTCTGAGAATGCTCTGTATATATACAGAAACCTAGGTTGTATATGAAGCACAAGATTTAATTTTGATTCAAGATCTGTCTTGCTTGCACATCTGATGGGAAGCTGTGCCAGAGCTACGGCCAGAACAGTAAAAGTATTAACTATTGCTGAATGTAACTTCCAGTAATGATTGAGGAGTACAATATTGCTTTGTATTCAAGGTTGAGTTACATGGTGATCATATATGCTTTAGCAAATTTACCAAGTGAAGGGGAACTTTTGGGGCTTTGTTTCTACCATAATTTATGCAGAATTCAATTCAAATTGTTATGTATTATTTTGGTATTATTTTACTCATTGTTTTATGAGTATTTGTTTAAATGATGTTTGTCACAGAATAAAATGAGCCTCTGTTGGGGTGCGTATGGGCAGATGTTATTTTCTTCATATGCGTGTTTGATGTACTGGCTTTCATAAACACACAGTAATGCTCCTGCACACCACATAACCTATGTTAAATTACTGGATTAATATACTGTATATACACTACTGCATGTCTATGCATCATTTCACTTCCGTTTATTCCCGCGTCCATGATCAGGCAGAGAGCAGATGATTCCGAACCAGATACAACTCGGATTGGCTTTACCTCCGACAGGTCTGCTGTCTTTACGGCACCGCACACTGAATTGRYCSGACACATTTTCAATGGGGTGATGTCACGCGTATTCAGGCACATGAGGAGTTTTTGCCCTGTCATTCTACCCGTCTCCCATGAAGCACGCTCCTGCAAGGGGTTTTAAATATCTGAAGTCTACACGCTGATTTATCTAAGAAGAGGTGACAGCATTCACCGGTCCCACACACACAAACAAACACACAAACTCCTCTGTCTTACACATTCTCTCTTTCTCTCATACACACACACATGCACCTTACTTTCTGTCTTACATGTGCTTTCTTAAGATTCAAGATTTAAGATGACAAATAATTACATTTGAATTGCCAAAGATTAGAAACTTAGAAAAAATGATAGGAGTAGATAGTAAAAAAACTGAATAATATAGAAAGAATAATGCTCAATAAATGTATATAAAAATTATAAAGTATAGACATTTAGTTAAAGGTAAAGTGACTCTYGTGAAGAATGAAAGCATATATACATATATGTACATTATAATAATAGTAGTAGTAGTAAGAGCCTTAAATTATTTATAATAATAATCCTCTTTGCACTTTTTCATACACATATATTATACTGGGAATCTTCTTACACAATTTCGTTCTTGTTTTTTATTCTATATTTAAATTACTTTTATCTCCTTTTATCACACTTTCATCTCCTTCCCTACATTAACATTTGCATGGTTTTTAAAGATTTGTATTTGACACGTTAAAAGTGAATATACTGCTTAACCAAAAAAGAAAAAAAACTTATCCAACCAACTCATGCAATGTTACTTTTATTTTCATTGAGCTTCACTAGTTTTTTGGCTTTTTAGCTTGATGATGGGCGTCAGACTGCTCCATGAAGTCTGACACTTTTTAGACACTTTTTAACTTTGTCATTTCAAATGTCCTTCGTTGTTTTCTGTTCATTGCAGGCCAGTAATTTGACCATTTCGAAAGAGCAACTTTTTTATTGGCAAGGCAGTGAATTTATTAATTCAATTAAATTTTATTTGTATAGCGCTTTTAACAATTGTCATCGTCGCAAGGCAGCTTTATACAATCAAAAGAATTATGTAAGTTTGTATGAAATGTGTATGAATAAATGTAAATGTGTATGAATAAAAATGGTCAGATAGTCAGATAGTCCCTGATGAGCAAGCCGATGGCGACAGTGGCAAGGAAAAACTCCCTGAGATGGCAGTAGGAAGAAACGTTGAGAGGAACCGGACGCTGTTCAGTATAACAGTTGTTAGAACAGATGTTAATTGATGTTAATACAGAGTCCAGGTAGTTATTGGAGGCTCAAGTAGACTTGTAGGAAATTCCAGTCCTGAACTTTCGAGCGACCTGCAGAGAAACAGCTGTCAACATCAGTCGAGGCCAGCGCCGTCTTCCTAGTAGAGTGAAACCATCCCCAGACATCGGATGCATCCCAAAGAGAAACACGGGACATCCATGTGATGAGATCTCCAACCAGAAGCGGGGCACCAGGATGAGTCAGGCAGGTCCAGAGGGCAGAGGGAGTCTGGATCATTGGCAGCTCAGGAACGACATGTGTAGCTCGACAGAGAGAGGGAAAGAGAGAGCAGCGTGGAGAGCAGAAGAGAAGTTAGGTATGGTCACAGTCACATAACGTATAAGGTGAATGTATATTTAGTGTAGAGTGCAAGAAGGGACTCCAGCAGGACTAACTATAACAGCATAACTAAAAGGGAGAGCCAGAAGGAAGCACAGACCCCAGATCTGCTCCTTTACCTAAGGCAAATCTACTTTCAAAATGCTTGGTTAAATAAATAGGTTTGTAGCCTAGACTTAAACACTGAGACTGTGTCTGAGTCCCGAACACTATTTGAAAGGATATTCCATAACTTTGGGGCTTCGTAAGAAAAAGCTCTGCCCCCTGCTGTAGTTTTTATAATACGCAGTACTGACAAGCAGCCTACATCCTTTGATGTAGATCCGCGTGGCGGATCGTAAGACACTAACAGTTCACTCAAATACTGTGGCGCGAGACCATTTAATGCTTAATATTTCAAAAGTAGTATTTTAAAATCAATGCAAAATTTCACATGGAGCCAATGAAGTTGTCATGCACACTCGTAACACGACCGGCACTACGACCTGGAAGTAATACGGTCGCATTTCAGGAAGCATAAAAGGAAACAAGATGGCGCTTCACATTGCTCAGTCATTGAGTTCACCCATGCCTTGTCTGACGCTTCGCCGACTATTCTGTGAGAACTCACCGATTTGGGTTGCTTCTTTGATTGTGTGTTGCTAGAACACGGATTTATTTGTGTAGATCCTAGCTCTTCGTGTAAGAGAGTTCTTAGATAAATTGCGTGGTTATCCTGCCTACTCGCGTTGCTTCCGCATTTGGGTTTACCATCCATGCTACACGGGCTAACTGCTAAGGCTTCTGTGCTTACCCTCCGATAGCTCGTGACCAGAAGTGTAGATAAGACAGGGGTGACGTGCTCGTATCTTCTGGTTCTAGTGAGGACTCTBRCTGYTGCATTCTGTACTAACTGAAGCTTGTTTATACACCTAGTTCAACAATCAGACAGTACAGCATTGCAATAGTCCAACCTTGAGGTGATAAAAGCATGAACTAGTTTTTCTGCATCATTTRGTKACAATATGTTTCTTATCTTGGCAATATTTCTRAGGTGAAAGAAAGCTATCCTGGTRATATTRTYTAMATGAGCTTCAAATGAAAGGCTGGAATCTATAATCACACCAAGGTATTTTACTGTTGCACTAGATAGAACAGAAAGGCATCTAAGATTACAGTGTCATCTACAATATTGCTTCTAGCTGCATGCAGTCCCATGAATAGAACTTCTGTCTTATCAGGATTAAGCAGAAGGAAGTTAATTAGCATCCAGTCTCTTATATCCTTTACGCATTGCTCAACTTTAGCAAGCTGGTTTCTCTCATCTGGTTTTGCTGTGATGTATAATTGTGTGTCGTCAGCATAACAGTGAAAATTAATATCATGCTTACGGATTATGTTGCCCAAAGGAAGCATGTAAAGGGAAAAAAGCAGTGGGCCTAAAACCGAACCCTGTGGGACACCAAACTCCACTTTAGAACATGCAAAATAACAACCATTTAAATCTACATACTGATAAAGATCAGTCAAATAGGATCTGAGCCAGGAGAGGGACGTTCCTATAATTCCTACTACATTTTCTAATCTGTGAAGGAGAATACTATGATCAATTGTGTCAAAAGCTGCACTGAGGTCAAGTAACACAAGCATAGTTACGCACCCCTGATCAGAGGCCAATAGGAGGTCGTTTACTACTTTAACTAGTGCTGTTTCTTTGCTGTGATGAGCCCTAAATCCTGACTGATACAGTTCATGCATGTTATTTCTATGTAGCTATAGTATGAGCATAGCTGCGCCGCTACTATTAGCAGAATCGTAAGCATTACTTGGACGGGACTAGTTTAGAGAAATTTCTGTTTGTTAGGGTTGTTTTTTTGTACTAGTACGCTCTCTACTAGTCTCTCTCTGCAAGCTGGTCCGTCTGCACTGCACCTCTGAGCTCAGGAGAACAGGTCAAAGAACAGCAACACACAGATGACTGATCTTTCACCAGTCTGATTTTTATTATAGAAGCACACATATATATAGTGGTTTGACACCCTCCTTTGCGAGCAGAATACAGAAAGGAGGGTGCTTGAACTTAATGTCTACGACTGATATAAAACAAACATAAAGGTCATACATGTAAGGTGTAATGTCAAATTATGCAGTTCGGTAAGTAAAACAGGAATAAAACAGAAAGTGCATGCTCTTGACTTCTTGAACTTCTTGTTTTCCTCTTACTCGCACCTCTGCACACACAGTGCACCAGGTCACAGGATGTTCTGTTAGACAGGAAACACCACAGACAGGCAGACAAGAGATCATAATATCATATCAGCAAAATCTATATAGCCCAAACTACATTCTACCTTTTACTTATCTCTTAAATGCATTTATCTCCAACACTGTTTCACAGAGGTACATTGCGAAAGTGAATAACTGTGTTTGCGGAAAAAGTTTACAGTTTTATTCTTTAAAAAAATTCATGAAGTCCTCACTACTGTATGTTGTTGTTGAGATTTCTGCAGTGATCTTATTTCTGGTTAATTTGGCTATGGTATTAATTAAAAATCTAGGATTATTTTTGTTATTTTCTAGAAGAGTGGAGAGATACGTTGATCTAGCTACACTAAGAGCTTTTCTATAGTTCAGGATGCTCTCCCTTCAATCTATTTGAAATACTAACAATTTAGTTTGACGCCATTTACGTTCTAATTTCCGAGCGATTTTTTTTAAACTGCGTGTGTGATCATTATACCAGGGAGCAAGTTTCTTATCTCTAATCAATTTCCTTTTAACTGGAACTACATTATCTAAGGTATAACGAAATGTTGACTCTAAATATTCAGTCGCCTGATCGAGTTCTGTGGAGTCAGATGGAGATCCAATCCAAGTTGGTAACTCTGGGAGATTACTGATAAAGCTCTGTGTGGTAATTGATGTGAATGTACGTTTAAGGCGGTAGTGCGGTGCTGTGGAATTGTGAATACATTTCTTATACTTAATCCGAAGAATAATATTAAATCTAAAGTGTGACCTACTTTATGAGTGGGTCCTACTACACATGACATTGTTTTACTCCTACTGAATCCAGTGTGGTCATAAATGCTGTTCTCACAGGGTCTTCTGGATTCTCAAAATAAATATTAAAATCTTCAGCAATTAACGCTTTCTCTACAGAACTGACTACTGTGGGTTTGAAAGAAAATCTGCAAATTTACAGAGAAATTTCGAGTTTGTGCATTCAGTGTGATTGGAATTTGTGGTAACTATGTTAATTAAATGACTAAAACAGACTTGCTGAGTCTTTCTAAATTTGTGTTTAGCTTGGGGAACAGACACAGTCTCAATATGATGAACCCTTAGTGACGACTCTATGCAGCTAGCAGACGGTTGGTTTAGCCTGTYTRTCTGYTCCCTGGCCTTGGCTCTGGATTGTCACCGATTAACTAGGCCTCTTCTGAGACTATGTACTATACTGCAAGAAATGAGAGCAGCACCTTCCCGAGTGGGATGGACACCGTCCCGCCCTAACAGGCCAGTTTTGCCCTYAAAGGTCTTCCAGTTGTCTATGTAGCCCACATTGTTTTCGGAGCACCACCTGGACAACCAACGGTTCAGCGACCATAACATGCTGTAAGCTATGTCGCCACGTCTCATTGGGATGGGGCCAGAGCAAACTACTTCTTCGGACATCGCCTTCGCTATTTTAAACACCTCTGTAAAGTTACTCTTACTAACCTCTGACTGATGAAGGCGTATATCACTAGCTTCAGCATGTACCACTATCTTAGAGAACCTATGCTGTCCTAGAGCCCTAAGATTACYTGCTATGTCCGGTGYTCTGGCTCCCGGGATACACCTGACCACTGCCGCTGGCACCCCTAAAGGCCGAGCTAATTTCACATGTCTCAGTATAGAGTCTCCTATAACCAGAGCTCTTTCAGGTTCCTCAGCGGGTGCATCACTGAGGAGCGCAAACCTGTTGGACACGTGAAGTGCAGAAAAGGTTTGCTCCGGTGGGCTAGGATTAGAATTAGCTTTGGCTGAACGAGTATGCCGCCGAGTCGTCACCCACCTCAGCCTGCTGTGAGGGCTCTAATGCCGGAGTTGGGGGCTGGTTATCTTCTCCTGCGGCACCTAGGCTTTCCACTACAGGTATAACACTGCTCTCGCGCTCTATAACCCTCTCTAAAGTCTGGATGCGCTCCTCTAATGTTGATATCGTCTTCGTTAGAGTGCTAACTAACACACACCTATCACAAATAACACACTTGCACTCCACACACTGCAAAAGCTGAATAGTATCCATTATAGCATACATGAGTCAGAGTTTAATGGTTTGGAGCTGGATTCCGTTTAGATGAAGAAAAAAGGATAGTTTTTGTTGTTTTCTTACTTTTGTCTTGTTTTGTTTGGGAAATCTCATTTTGCCCTTTATACCCTTTATGCGTAAACTGAAAAGAGAATGAAAGAGTTTAGGAGTTACAGTAGGGACTTTGAATGTTGGGACTATGACAGGAGTTGAAAGGGAGTTGTTTGAAATGATGCAGAGAAGGAAGGTGGATATACTGTGTGTACAGGAGACCAAGTGGAAGGCAGTAAGGCTAGAAGCTTAGGAGCAGGGTTCAAGGTGATTTACCATGGTGTGTATAGGAAAAGAAATGAAGTAGGACTGAAAGAGGAGTTTGTAAGTTGAATGTTCTGGAGGTGAAAAGAGTATTAGAGAAGATGATGAGTCTGAAGCTGAAAAGGGTGTTATTCAATACAATTCAGTCAGTTACAAATCCATTGTGCAATGTTCCAAAACATGTATCAAGGTCATTTTGTGATGAATTTCTTAATCATTTTGTTGATAAGATTCTTCTGCCTCTGTTAGGCAGAATATTAACACTACTCCTAATGGTCTTGATGTGTGTTCTTCTTCTTCTACGTCCTCATCTGTGTTTAACAGGTTTGAGCCAGTGTCCCTATCTTTTCTATCTAAAGTGCTCCAGCAGTTATCCCCAACTAACTGTCCTCTGGACATTATTCCATCTAGKGTGTTGAAGCAGGTTTTTAACACAGTGGGTCCATGTCTCCTCTCTTTTATTAACAATTGCCTTAGCTCAGGGTTTGTCCCAGATGTCTTCAAGCACGCTGTGGTCAGGCCCCTTCTCAAGAAATCCAATCTTGACCCTGACGTATTGTCTAATTTTAGACCAGTGTCTTATTTATCCTTTTTATCTAAGGTTTTAGAAAAAGTTGTCTCTATCCAGTTACAGTCTTTTTTAGAAGAGAATCATGTTCTAGAGAAATTTCAGTCTGGCTTTAGAACATGCCACAGTACTGAATCTGCTCTTCTGAAGGTACAGAATGATATCCTCCTGTCTCTTGGCTCCAAAAAACCTGTGCTGCTTGTGATGTTGGACCTCACTGCTGCTTTTGATACTGTTGACCACTCGATTCTCCTGACACGTCTGGCACAAGACGTTGGCCTTCAAGGTCCCGTACTACAACGGTTTAGGTCATATTTAACAAATAGGACTTGCTCTGTCATGATTGGTGATCTCTCTTCCTCCTTGGCCCCTTTGACCTCTGGTGTTCCGCAGGGTTCCATTTTGGGCCCTGTTTTATTTTTCCTTGTATACGCTGCCATTAGGGTCGATTATTTCAAAGCACAATGTCTCTTTTTTCATCTGTATGCAGATGATTTACAAATCTATCTGCCAGTTGTGCCGAATTCATCTGATGCACTWAAATCGATCCACAGTTGTCTGCATGACATCAAACTTTGGCTGTCACAAAACTGTCTCTGTGTGAATGAGAGTAAAACAGAATATATTATGAATATATTATGCGCCTCAAATCCTTCTAGTTTTATCACTGCTGATTTTGATTCTCCGGTTCTTCATTTTAGCCAAGCAGTCAAAAATTTGGGGGTGATTTTAGACAGCTGTTTTAACTTTCAAACACACATTGACTCTGTTGTCAGGGCAGGCTTTTTTCATCTGCGCCTCCTTGCAAAGGTCAAACCCTTTTTAAATCGGAGCGACCTGGAGAAAGCCATTCACGCTTTTATTAGTTCGCATGATTAGTTCGCTTTTATTAGTTTTACATGACTATTGCAATGCACTTTATGTTGGAGTCACTCAAGCTCGTTTACATCGTCTGCAAYTTGTACAGAATGCTGCRGCTYGTATGCTGACCAGTAATCGTAAATATGATCATATCACACCAATCCTGTATTCTCTCCACTGGCTTCCGGTACAGTTCCGGATTCAGTTTATACTTTTGGTGTTTGTTTTTAATGCAGTTAATGGTCTGGCACCCTCCTACCTATGTGAGACAGTAAATTTTTTATTAACAAAGTAGAGTATTGCGTTCTGCTAACCAGAACCTGTTAGTGGTCCCTCGGTCAAGATCCAAACAATGGGGTGATCGCTCTTTCTCAGTGGCTGGTCCTAAACTCTGGAACGCCATTCCACCTGAGTTACGCAGCATTACGGACCTCCCTCTGTTTAAGGCAAAACTGAAGACTCACTTGTTTAGAATAGCAATTAATATGTTATAGTTTTATGTAATATTTTTATAATTTTATCTTTTTATTTTTATTATTATCATTTTTATGGCTATGACTATTATTTAATTTTTCATTTATTTATTTATAACTATTTTATTCTGTTTGTATTTTTATTTCTATTTTTAATGCCATTGTATTGTCATTTTTAGAACTGTGAAGCACTTTGGTACAACTTAGGTTGCTGTAAAATGCTATAGAAATAAATGTTGATTGATTGATTGTTGAAAGTCAGAGAGGCCAGATTGAGGTGGGTTGAGCATGTTCTCCGGAGAGATTGTGAGCATATTGGTAGAAGGATGTTGAGGTTGGAACTGCCAGGCAGGAGGTCTAGAGGAAGACCAAAGAGGAGATTTATGGATGCCGTGAAAGAGGACATAAAGATAGTTCGTGTTTAAGAAGAGACAGATTATTCGCTATGGCGACCCCTGAAATGGAACAGCCTGAAGAAAAAAGAAGAAGATGGTGATCACAGAAACGCATGACACAAATTCAACAAGTTAATTATTTACATTTATGAAATGTAATTTTTAACCACCAGTAATTAATTTATATTCGCTTATTATATATTATCTTTTTTTTTTCATTTGTATTTTAGTCATTTGAAAATGTGAACCCTTTCTCAAGCACACTGTGATGAGCCAGAAATTTACCTTCCCTGAGATGCAATCATGTGATTTTATGAAGCCAACGCCCCCCTCCCCCTCCCCCCTGCCAGACTGATGCTGTCAAACTGCACTAAAGATGATAAAAATGTTCAATTTATTCTGGATAAGTTTTTTTTAATCATTATTATCTAATATGTTTCAGTTAGCTTACAGATATTTTAGACAGTTGGTGTTATATATGTGAGGCGAGTATGACAATACAGATGGTTATTCTTAATCAAATAAAAAAATTAAAAAACAGGAGGCTAGCCGGGGCTGTAGGGCTGCTCCAGCTTCATCCTCCATTGATACGACCTGCTCCCAGGAGGGTTTAAGTCGTGAGTCCTCATGCTGTAGTTGTGCAAAGCTGCCGTCTTGTTTCACCTGCTGAGACAGGGAAACAAACAGGTTAGCGTGATCATTAACCTCACTACATTCGGTGATGAATGTCTACAATACAAATATGGTATGACAGAAAACGTTGATGACACTGCCTAGTGTTACAGTCAGTGGGGTATGCCCATGGGGAACATGGCTGTGCTGACCTGGGACCTGATAAAACACAGTGGACCAACACCAGCAGATGACATGGCTCCCCAAACCACTACTGACTGTGCAAACTTTACATTGGACCTCAAGCAATATAGTGTGTGTGTGTGTGCGTGCGTGCGTGTGTGTCAACACCATCAAAATTGTGAGGTAGTTATTTTTGGTGTTTATGTATTAATTGATTTTTAGTAAATTCTTTCAACAATAGTCTATTTCTAATTAAATATTAGATTTGAACTTAAAACTGAAATTAAATATTAGAAAATTAGAAAAATCTATGTTGACACGAAAATAAATATAATTTAAGTAATGGTGTTGACAAAAATCCTGTAATGCCCTGAAAAGGTTGTTATTTGCACAAAATAATTGTAGAAATTCAAACATTATTATTATTATTATTATTATTATTATTATTATTATTATTATTATTAAAAAATCTGTTCTCAAGAATGCAAGAATGAATATACACAGGCTGGGTAAAATAGATAATAAAGTCCATATTTCTAATACAAATTTATGGAAACAAATTGTTCATGTACTTTATTACAAAGAAAAATAAAAGCACATCTTTAAATTTCAGTATAGGCACAAACCAGTTTGCTCATACTGTGCCTTCCATCCCTGGCTGTTTAATGTAACTGGTTGACCACCGATTGATCCCCACGTTGAAATTTACAGATTTGTTTCAATTTTACTTTGTAATAAAGTACATGAATAACTTGTTTTAATACATTTGTATTCTAAATATGGACTTTATTACCAATTTTAAATGCCTAGTTACCCGTGTCCCTGCATTAACCTTTTGAGTGGACATAATCAAAAGTGGAGAAAATAACATCAACCCGAAAAAGTATTTGTATTTGTTTATGGCAGGGGATGTTGATAATGTTGATAAGGCTGTGACGAGTAAACACCAATCTCTCTCTCTCTCACACACACACACACACACACACACACACACACACACACACACACACACACACACACAACTGGCTTATTATTAACTCAACTTATCATTATAACAATTCATTTGCCCGAATTCTTCATGTATTTTTGGCTTCATTGTAAAATACAGTCGTCCTTCATAAGCTGTCGTTTTTTTTTATTATTATTATTATTATTCTCAAGCATGATTAAGGGTTATTAAATGTAAACAACTAATATTTGGTCAAAAAATGAAAAAGGTTTTAATTGACTTCCAGGACTTTTAAACTGCGCTAGAGTTTTAATAATGTACGTCCTGCCTTCATCCTTTATGTTTCTACCCAATCATAGACGAGACCAAATTGTTGTAGCCAATCATAACGCAGAAGGCGAGATTTTTTTTTAAACTCACACAAACCTGCCAACAGACCTGCTTTTATACAATCGCAATCATTATTTTACTATTTTTATTTATGAATGGCATAATGTGGTTTAGATTTTTTTTTTTTTTTTTACAGTGGATTAAAAAGACAACCATTTGTTTTTTAACCAATCATAGACAAGAACGAATTCTTCTAGCCAATCACAACTCTGCAGGAACAATTACAAACTGTCAAATGTATCTCACAATAAAATTACTTTTTGTGTAATAGTAACACCAATGTTACTTATATAATATTTACAATGTTATTTGTTTCATCTTATTCAGTTATTGTTTCAGTATTTTAGTGTTTGACTTGTTTTATAAGATATTGATGTTATTGTGAATCAGATTCATTTCTTGAAAAAAAAGTATGTTTAGATGAAAAGTATATGGTCCCACTTCCCTGAAAAATTACAGTGTCAAGACATTAGCTTGAACTTGGCCATTAAATCTACTTTAGATTTTTATAAATGCTTTATGAAAAAAATTATAGAATTATATATTGTGGGTTTGCATCAATTTGTCTGATTAAACTAAGATTGATCTATTTGGAAAGAACATGCAGAACTACATTTGGTGTTAAAAATGAGATGATGAATTCCAAGCATATCCAAATATTCTTCAGGAAAATGTGAGAATGTCTGAAACTCTGAAATTTAGGTGATGCAATAAGACAATGTCACAAAAGGGGCTCTACATTTTTATAGATATGACTTGCTCAAGTTAAAATTGTAATTAAATCTGTGCATGTGTGTGTTATCTCCAGCCACATGTGTCACAACAGTCACACACGATTCTGCCTGTTTAAGTTCTGGTTACCCAAGGGTGATCAGTAGCGCCCCCTGCAGTCCATTATGTTTATTTTTGGAGTCTTTGATTAACTCAAGCTGAAGAAAAAGTGGATTAATATTAAATTCCCCTTGTGTTGTGTAAAACTAACCTAAAAACTATGTGATTAAATATACACTGACATATAGAGGTGACATGTGGATCATTTGGGCTTTTTCACTGTGTTTTTCACTGCCTGTATTTCTCTCTCTTTTTTTTTTCTTGCTCGAGTGTTTTACTGTAGCTTATAATTAGGGGTTATTTGGGTAGAGTATTTATGTTTCCCCAAACAGCACAAATGACAAATGTTTTAATCTATCGCAATAATATTGATCAATTCAAATACAGGTAGTGTCTTTATTTGTATTGTGAATTAACGGTATGGATATAAACAGATGGAACTATTATTGTACTGCCTTAAAGGTTAATAAAATATTTTTATAGTAAAGTTCTGCCATCCATAGCAATAATGTCAATTATTTTGCTGTGCATTTTTAAAAAAGTACAGGATATCTTAAATTAAATAGGTAATATACCAATATACATAATTAATATACATAACATTGTTAAATACTAAGGTCTTTGGAAAAGACTGAAAGATGAAGTGTGTGAAATACTTATATATAATGTAAAGACTTAAATAAATGTCTGATATTAAATTCTTAAATTCTTTAAGATGCCATTTTTGATGTTAGCATAATTTCCTCTGTATAT
>QMIH01003463.1:6128-20060 GCA_003987875.1 Clarias batrachus | reverse complement strand
CAAAAATAAATAAAAGAAAAGTTAATAAATAAATTATTTATTCATGAAATACGCAAATACATAAGAGGATTGGCAGGATAATAACTGCAGTAATTGATGTGTTTTAAGTACAGCAATTCTTTCATCCCTAACTGATGCAGTGGGGAGCTTCTCCTCTCTTAAACAGCTATGTGGGAAGAAGAATTCTATGGCTGTGGAGAAGATGTTTCAGAATGCTTGAAGTATTGGTTTGAATGAAGCATGAAAAAGAACACAACTAAGGAGATTGAATTGGGTTGAGAAGGAAAGTGCTGAACTGTCAACTTCATGGACAATATGTGGACTGAAGTAAAAAACATTCATGAGCGTGATCGGCGATCACTTAAGCGCTTGGCAATGTTGCATCTAAAAAAAATAGATTCGGAGTTGTGTTTAATGGTTAAAGTAAACAGTCCAATGCAAGAAGTAGAAAGTAAGTAGAAGTAAGAAGATAAGCAAATAAATATGTGAAGTACACTGATGAAAATGCTATAGAGAAGACTTTCCTGATGGAACTGAAGATGCAATGACAAAAATAATCAAATCTGAGCACAACTCAGAGACATGGAGCTCAAGTCAAGTCAAGCTGAGGAGAGACAAGAGACGGGACGGCTTAGTAATTAGTTGGGTTAGTACCCAATCTGGTTATTGTTGAGGTGGAAGATGAACTAACCAGGTTAGTAACTATAAGGGTTAGTAACTAAGCTGGTTAGTGACTGAACCTACAAGAGACAATGAACACACAAGTGTCTAAACCATACAAGTGGTTAAACCTACTAGAGACTAAAGCCACTAGCGGCCAATCCAACTAGAGGCTAAACCTACTAGCGGTTAAGCACTTGTGACTAAACTTACTATTACAGATAACTAAACATACAAGGAACTAAACACTAAACACAAACACTAGAGACACACAGAACAGTACTTACACATAACAAGAGACGCATACTCGAACAGAACAGCTCCGCAACTCAGAACACAATGAACGTAAACATAACTAAACTAGAGCCATCTTAAAACAAATGCAAACTAATAGAACTAAAACTAAAACAAACTTCTGGTGCCTTCTGGGAAACTGAGTCTACAAACACAAAACTACAACACAAACTTATCGGACACACAGTGCCCTCTAGGGGTGGTCCCTTACAATATTCGATTTTTTTTTTTTTTAAGTTACAATTAAATGAAGCTTAAATGTGGGACAGTACGCTAAATATCTATATCTGATTAAAATACACAAATACCAGTACCATAAATTAGTAAATCACCCTATTTCCTGGACCATCACCTTGCCTCTGGTACAGGACGTGAGCTTCAAGAGTTTTATGGCTGACTGCTGGAGAAAACCAATCCTGCTTGTTCAGTCTCGGGACAGGCTAGTGAAAGGGTGAGGCATGAGAATGTTATCAGAAAGTCCAGGCTAAAGGTAATGTTTTAACAAGCTTCAAGGAAAATTGTTTGTTCAACCACCTCTCCTCACCAGGATGTTGAGCGTTTTCTTAAAACTTCCTGGTTCAGTGACAGATCATCAGGGAAGCACTCTTTCAAGAGCAAGATTTTAAATATGAGAAGATCAATATCAGGTTACATCTTGAAAGACTGCTTTTTTTTTTTTTTAAGTTTACGCCTCTTCCTTGAACAAAGAAAAAGAAATTAGAACCATCTCACAGCAGTATCTGAGGCAGACGAGATGAAGTGTTTGTCATTTTAGACAAACACTATAGACAAAGAACGTCTCGCTGCTGTACCAGGGAGATTAACTGTTCCTGCCATAAAATGCTATTAAATGCCATTAAATTACACCAAATTATAAAGTTTGTAATTGCAATTGCAAAATTGCAATAAAGTAACATTACACAAAGTAACAAAATTAAAAAATTTAATGAATAATGAATCATAAAGATCCATTACAATTATTAATTATTATAAAAATGAATAACTGTTGCAACACCAAGGGGCAGCAGATACTTGGTTCTTTTATACAAAGTGAATGATTCTATGCTATTCAATTGCACTAGGTGGACTATGTAGAGGAAGTCTCTTCCTCTAAAGATATCTGCGAAGTAGTCTGTTTGTTAAAATAATTATACTTATGTAATAATAATAATAATAATAATAATTTCCTGATCAGTGGGGATGGTGAATGGGGAGAGCATGTTCTCAAGTTGTTCAAGTTTCAAAGGAAATCATATAAGAATAACCAACACTGTTTTTTTTTTTTTTTTTTCATTTTCTTTTTCTATGTATAATGGCAGAAATGACATTTCTGAAAAATAATTTCTGCTTTTTCTATTATGTAAAGAAGTGTGATTGATAATTAATTCAATAATAACAAGCTGATCTATTAACTTTCCATTTTATTATAAACAACAGGGTTGTCCTTTAGTCCATTCCTATTATACATTTCCTTATTTTCATTACTGTACAGTTAAAGTTCTCATATAGTCATCATTTAGGTCTTGACTTTCTGTGGCGGCCGGTCAATACGGGGCGCAGGCGCGCCGCCCCCCTTAAAGTTAGGCAGAGAAGAATGCCACTTTAACATGTCATTATTTAACATAATAATGATTTATTTTAATAATGAAATAAATTAATTTGGTCACAATATTCCGCTGTATTTCTAAATATAATTTATTTGCAATTTTAAAAAATTTAAACTGTATTACATTAATTTGTGTTGGTGTACGCGGGGCCCCGGACAAACGCTAAAAATTGTAGCATGTAGATTTTTGAAAAGCATGTGACTTGAGGCTGAGCTCTGATTGGATTTTGTCAAATCATCCTTGGGCCGGAGCACTGTGCGCCACTTTTGTTCTTAGCGAATCAATATTGTTTTTAAATATTTGGGCTCATGTGATTGGACCATGTGATTCTCAACGAGTCTTTTCCAGCACTTCTTATGGCGAGCGGAGCTGCTGACTGGATGCGATGCGATCCAGGCCTTTATTTTATACTACTAGTAAAGATGCGCAATCACCTGATAAATACTTATTTACAGGCCAGTATTAAAAGTTTAATTTTAATTTTGTTTGCGCCCCCTCCCAAAAGAATTTGCACCAGCCGCCACTGTTGCCTTTGGACTCGAGCTTAAACATTTAACTAGGATTTTTCCCCATGTCCACCTGGTGAAATGGCAGATTCATTAACATGCATTTACATGGTTCATTCATCCATCATTAGCCTGATTCTGATGGTAGTGGGGGTTTAAATTAGGCTTCAAGAAAAAACAAAACCAAAGAAACAAAGGAAATTCATTAAAGATCATTGTGAGGAACTAAGATGGAGAAACTGTTAAGCTGAAATTCTTCTTCCCTGTCATTTTAATCTCATCACTTCAGAACGGCATTAATGACTTGAGATTGTAGTGTACAGCTGGGCATTACCAGCATAGCCACTGAAGCTAATGTTTATTTGCATTTGTGGTACCATGTGAAAGCAGTCATCTGGTAATGGATATGGATGCAAAAACACACTTATTATTAACAAATACGCAAACAGAAATGAACTCAGTGCAAATACTACAGATACAATAGCAGGAACAAGGGAAATGTAGCATTGAGAATACAAAGACCTTTGCACAATAAAACACTTGGGAATGAAACATGAAAACCAAAGCAGGCACATAAATCAAGGCATAAACACAAAAGAGTAGAGAGTGTAGTAATGATGTAACATGATCTGCAGTGGGCTTGTGGTACTCACGGATAATTAACCTCTAGCTCTTTGTCCTACATGCAGGTAAGGTTCAGATTACATATAGTTTTCCTCACAACAGATTTCAGACTCCTCCTATAGGGCAATCCACAAATGTTCCCAAGCCAACTGTGAATATAATGTCTCCAACAGGGCCACAGTCTGCCCCAGGGACTACAATTCTAATGGAAGCTAACCCAGGCAAATTCTTGTGTGCCTTACCCTCCTGAACTGGCTCTGCAAAATTCATAGGCACAATACTCCGAGACAATCCTGATTTTGTCAAGATTCAATGGGTGTCCACTCAATCTCCGACCAGAATTCTAAACCCTGTCAGAAACTATGGGACCATGGATGTGGTTCGAAGTTGGGCTAAGGTATGTTAATCAGCATGAATTGTTTATATGTTTATACAATTACATTTGCAACTTTCATTAAAAGTTATTTCAATGTTATTCTAACATCCAAGAACAACATTGTCCAACAACAATATTGTTCTAACTCCATCCAATGGTGGGATGTACAGTATGTTACACTAGGGTGGAAACGCCATTCCACTCACCTACCTGTTAATGATCTTAACTTAAAGTTTCCATCTAGGCAAAGTGGCTCTACTGTGTACAGTACCAACACTCAGCAACTGCAAACTATACAACTATAACAAGCTTCTTTAAAACATTGCTGATCATTTTCATTTGATCTGCACAGGAACATCTTCCCACCACAATGTATAAATCTTCTACACACTAGGGTTAGTCAGCTGCAATGTGAACAACTCGAGGTGACACTTTGATTCAAGGTTTCTCTTCAAGCCACATGTTGTTCATAAATCACTGTTCCCAACCCATCACACCAACCCCCCCCCCCCCCACAATAATACAACAGACTAAATCCTGTCCAGTATATAGGAGATGAAATGGTCTTTTTATACAGGAAGTATTAAAACATCACGGTACCAACTGTCAAATAAGAGACATGGTCCTGCTACAAATGCAGTGAATGGAGTATATTAAGGCTTGTCAAACATGTTGTCAAACCAATTCAAACATGCAATCTAAAAAAAATTTTTTTTTTTTTTAAATGGCACGGAACCAGTCCATGTGCAAACAATTTTGCAAAAATACATGCAAACTGTACTTAAGATAACAAAAGGCTTGGCATGTCCCTTAAAAGGTACACTGAATGTCAGTTAATGGTGCCTGTGTGTTTGTGCAAACAGACTTTTTGTAAGGTGTGCAGGTGTTTGTTCTCAGAATACTGGTGAGAGTGTGAAATGGAAACTGAAGTCACCGCCGGCGACTCCGGTGTGTTCTGGGAAGTGTAGCTGCAAGCTGATCCAGGTCATTCTCTGATGCCTGAAACATACTGCATGTGCATCTCATAAAGATCCCCTTTTTTAGCTTTGAATTTTGAATTAGAAAAAAATACAAATGAAAATATCCAAATAAGTCAAAAGTAATAAAAAATAAACAACGTCTTAGAGGTGGGCAAAGTAAAAATGGACACATATCCTGTACATGAGTAAAAGTAGTGATTAATGCTCTTGTCCACTCTTACTGTACCTTTAACATAAGGTGTGCTGCTCTCTGTCTTTGGGACGCTGGCTTTTTGTGTAGAATTGACATTCATCTTTGTGTTTGTCCTTGGCCCTAATACTATAGAGACGTGCTCTCTACCTGCTGGTACCTGATGCTCGGACACCACGTGCTGGTTTCCAGGGACCTAAATAGACGCTCTGCCAGGAGTAGTAGTGCATCTCATCTGATTGCCTCCACGGCGCCATCGCCTAGCAATCACCAGTGAGGGTGGCCACGGATCTGCCCGTACAATATATTTTGTTGCGGATCCGCCCTTCATGAAACCTGCATTGTTACAAGGTGAATCATCTCTTTGAGTAGTCAACTTCACATCGGTTTTCATACCACTCCTATGCAATTGACACTTGACCCTTGACTCATCCTCATGTTTTTCTCTCTTTTTTTCCTGCTCAAATCTGTCTGGCAGACATCTCTTCATGGAAACCTAATCTCAGAAAAACCTGAATTTCTGGCCATTCCGAGTGATTTATCTCCAAATCAGGAAGTTGTCAACTTCCTGGATAATCTCACCTTCAGTCATGCATGCAACCTGGTGGCAAAACGGACAATAAACTGTCCTTTTGCTCTGACAATGATACTCTGACAAACTAATGTCTGGTTATATTCAGAAAGATTTTCCTATCTCTATCTAAACTGGTGCTTGTTTAGGTCTTCCTTTGAGTGCCATACAACCTCTGCCACTGAACTTGAATATAGCTGCACAACGTGTATTCAGCCTTCCTGATTTCTCCCACCCCACCCCACTGCTTTATCCACTGGCCTCCTGTAGCTGCATCACCTGACGGAAAACACTTGTGCTTGCCAACAACGTCAAAAACAGGACATCATGTTTACCACAAAGCATTTCTCACTTCTCTCAGGGTACAAGGAAGGCATAAATCAAGATTCTTCTCTGTTCTGGCACCGAAGTGGTGAAACAAACTTATAGTAGATGTGCAAACAGCTTCGTCACTAGCGATGTTCAAACAACCCCTAAAGATTCTTCAGTTAACAAATGAACTATAATAACAACATGGTGTATTTAGTAATATTGCCTGAATTGAGGTGAGGCAGGGTGAAAGTGGAGATATGTCTTAAATATTGTGAAAAATTTTAGTGTACTTAAAAGCAAACACAAAAATCCAAGCAGAAAATGGAGAATTAAGTTAACACACTATAATAGAGACAATATGTAACAATGGGACATTTGAAACCAAGCCTTCATGGCTTATATAGAGAGTCATGAGAGACAATTTTCTTAGAATTTCATTTTAGATAGATAGATAGATAGATAGATAGATAGATAGATAGATAGATAGATAGATAGATAGATAATACGTATTAATAGCAATTTTAAAAATAGCCTTGTTTGGGGGGGACGGGTGTACAGAGGACAGAGGCAGACCTTGCAGTAGTCCAGTCTTGAAATAACAATCACCTGAGTAGCCTGCGTAAGAAAGAATCGACCCCAAGATTGTTGATTGTGATCCGATTGTTGTCCAGGAAAATCACACGGTCTTGATATTGGGATGAATCACATAAACAGCAGTTTAGTTTCACTGAAATTGAGTTTCAGCTGCTGAGCTGTGATGCAGGATGAGTTGTCTGCCAGACATTTAATTAAGGTGCAGTGCTTGTTGTTCCAGAATGAGTTAATCTATAGCAAGAACACCTTGTTGATGCTTAGCCATCATTGTGCTGTCAATCGGAATGCACATTCGACCAAGTGTCCACAGACGAGCCAGAATACCCCTGTCATCTGAAATTGCATTAAGTGAAACGTTATTTAGTGAAGACACTCATTTCAAGATTGGGTTTCTACTTGACTACTGGAGTGGAGAATAATATCTGTAGCCTCATGTAAAAACATTTGTACTTCAGTTTTGCCACTTTCATTGTCAGTTCCCTCGTAGAGAACAGGAGTTCCCTCTTCTCTACCAGTGTGGTTCTCCACAGTGGCATAATTCCTTTTTTGCAATAAAATCAATAAAATGTATGTCTTCTATTCTCCTTCCTTCCCTCTTATAATATACAGAATTCACGACTGAACTACAGTAGCCAGTTCCATCACTGAAGCACTAAACCCCAAACACAAATGTCACACCCTATTATTTGTTGTATCTTCTATTTTTGGCAAGGCATTTGCTTTGTTATCACTGACACAGTGGTCAATTAAATACTAATAAATGGAAAGAGAACTGTGTGTGTACGTAATAGAATAACTTATGGTAATGCATTCTTATACAAGAATGAAGTAAATTGATTTAGCTATGATACATTTTTAGCCTGTGTTAAATACGTATTTAGTAATGAACCTCTGTACAGTGGAACCTCGGATTAAGAGTAACTCAGTTTGTGAGCGTTCCGCAAGACGAGCAAAAATTTTAAATAAATGTTGACTTGAAAAACAAGCAAGTCTTGGTTTTACGGATAATGAGTATCATGTAGCACGCATGTGGCATGAAGCATGCGCCTCTTGTTTTGACGTCGAGTCATGTGATCACACTGGGCCAGTGTTTTTTTTTTTCTCTCTCTCTCTCTCATAGTGCGGAATTATGGGTAATCGCCTCCCCTGCTCTGTCTTAGTGCACAACTCTCACTGGTATAATCAACATCCGTAAGTATGTAATACTGTTTATTATAACACACGTGTGCGTGCATGGGAAGCAAAAGCAAGTGTCATTAGAGAGCTTAAAGATCCATTTTCTCTCTCTCTCTCTCTCTCTCAGTCTGCACTGCACTTTGTGTGTGTGGGCGCATCATTAGACAGCGTGCACCTTCCCCGCTCTCGCCAGCACACACACACACACACACACACACACACACTTTGTCTCTCTCTCTAATGGAAACACTGCTCTGTCGCAATTATTTTCAAAGGTAAAGTGTGGATTAATTTGTTTTATTTTTACTTTACAGCAGTGATTCCGTTAGTGTGCGCTCACTTAAGGGTCATTAGAGATGTTCCTTGTTAATTTTCCTGATAAGGCAGTGTTTTCGTTAGTGTGTGTGTGTGTGTGTGTGTGTGTGTGTGTGTGTGTGTGTGTGTGTGTGTGTGTGTGTGTGTCTGTATGTAAAACTCAAATAAGAGAGACGAGAAGAGGGAGATGGGGGGGGTTTCATTTCTCCTCTCTTCTTACTTTAGCTTCACACACACACCCACACACACACACACACACACACACACACACACACACACACACACAATTATTTTTATGTAATTATTTTTGTGGACCAAATAATTTGAGTTTCTGTTATTTCTTATGGGGAAATTTGCTTTGATTTACGAGTTTTTTGATATACAAGCCCCCTTCCAGAACAAATTATGCTCACAATCCAAGATTCCGCTGTACTTCATTATGTCTCATTCTCTAACAAGAAATAAAATGTAATGACACAACAGGTGCAACAGTTTGAACAGATGAAAGAAACTCCAAAGTAGGGGCCCTTAATAATCCTGCTAATTAATAATTAATAAGATGAACCCGAATCCAGTGAAAAATACAAACACGAAATGACACAGAAAGTGACTTGAGATTTGAAACATTGAATGCTGAAAACAAAGGCAGTATCAAGCTAGTGACAGTCTCACAAAACAAATACAGAACACTCTCTGATGTGCGACTCCCAACCAAAGTTAAAAGGGGGTCCAGAAAGCCATTAAGAGTGAACATTTCCATTAACATTTCCAATGCTGAGCCTGTGAAAGGTGGAGCAAAGTTCCACTTGAAGCTTAGTGTTTGAAGCATAGCTTAAGCACCGGAGTTAGACTGGACATGAGGCCTGAGTGGGAGCTTGGCATGGACACTGGGTAGGTGTTCAATTTAAATAAATTCAATTCAATTTTATGAGGGATAAAATTTCAAAGCGGGACTTGTGATGAATGAAGGAGTAAAAGTGATTGATGTTTACAGAAGACTTCAAGCTCAGTACAGTGATGGGACTCTTAGCCACAGTAATACATCTGAATGGTACGTCCGGGAATGAGTTAATTAACTCAATTTAATTTTGATGTCATTTAAACTTAAATGTCTGCATTTGTTGATTTACCCTTGTGTGGTGTTCATATTTTTGTTACACAGCCAGTGTTCCAGGTCTGCTGGACCCACTGAATTTTTGTAGTTTTTAATTAAACACACTCAATCTATTTTATGTTAAAATACTCAACAAATGTTTACTTTATCCTGATTACAAGCAATATGCACGGGATATATGGTTAATATTTGCCCTTTACCTTTGTTAGATCACTTTTTTTTAAATAAAATGTAATAATAAAAAAAAGATCAATTCAACTCAACAGATTTACAAATTAAGTAACTACTGATTTTTATTTATATGAACTTAATTAGAAGTTTAACCCTTTTAGGTCATTTTACACAATACAAGCTGAACCATGTCAGACAACACATCTGCCCCACTGAACATATTGCCTTTTCATACCAGCCTACACAACATATGAGGGGCGGAGTCTTACTGTGTATGTGGTGCACAGTACTTCTTGATGCATGTACATAGTGCTTCTCTCTCCTTCTTGGGTCCACACACTTCTGTTTCTGGAACTGACTGCTGATGTCCTGGAGGATAGAGTGAAGGTACACAGGACCTCCAATTTTCAGACTTTTATTAGCCCCGATGTAGCGTACCCAAACTTCCTCTACAGTGGCGGTTCTACACTGATTTACTCCCTGGGCGAGATTGCCTCTAGACGCCCCCCCCCCACACACAATTAAAAAAATTACAAGAAATCAAAACTTTGCAGAAACAATGTTGTTTTATTGCACAAATCACTCAAAACTTACAATATCACAAAAAAATCTTGGAACATAAAAAAATATACTGTCTTTTACATATTACTTTTATTAAAAATAAAATACTGATAAAATATAGTTAAATATTGTGTAAATAAATAAATAATCTAAAAAGCACACCACACTCCATAAAAATATAATTATAACACTGAACTTGAAACAAAACAAAACAAAACAGAAACTAAAATTTGACATTTCTGGCCTTTCTTGATGCAAAACCATCAATAATGTCATGGTACAAGATCTGCTTCCCTACTGAGTGATCAATACTGATGAGAGCGAGGCCAGTGAGCCGTTCTTGAGACATGGTTGATCTCAGATAGGACTTGATCAACTTCAGTTTTGGAAAGCTCATCTCTGCTTGAGCCACAGTCACTGGCAGAGTAAGTGCGATCCTGAGAGCAGTCCAAAGGTCGCAATTGAAATTGACATCAAAACACTGTAGCCTGCATTGTAACTCTTATAAATTGGAAATTTAAACAAACATGCCTTCACATGATAAATGTCTGTCATGACCCATTAGACACTATATAAAAAAATAATAATAAATAATAATAGTAGTAAATAAACTATACAACCCTGCCCAAAACACCATGTAATGGATGTAAGGGTTATAATGGGATTTTTATTGGTTGTAATGGAAAGTATAATGGTGTGTATTGGTATGTGATGGACTCTATTGTTTTTTCAGGTTAGCATAACAAGCATCATAGCAAGAAGGCTAATTATAACACTAATCATCACTGGAACTTCACTGACATGATACAGTAATCATACAGAGAGAACGTTGTTGCATATCTTTTATCTTTTGCTCGTTTCTGTTCTTCTTCTTTTCTCTTTTTTTATAAATTGGGAACCTGACAGCTTTGGCCTTATTCTCTCCATCGCTGTTTATTTTGAAATCGACAATCAATTGACCGCCCCTCCCCCTACTGTCACTCACAACTAGAAGTCAGAACTAAACCAATTCACCTTCACATAATCTTTTTTTCGTTTTATTACCATTTTTATTAGCCATTTCGGGAAAAAAAAATGTTTTTAATAAATTATAGCGCTGTGATTATAATATTGTGAATGAAATGTGCGCCGCTGTTTGTAAGAAAGTCAAGGTGTTTAGCCACCACTGGATGGATTTCCCCTCCTTTTGGGAGAGGTGAACTTTCCCCCGCGCCCCCTCCCCTCCCCTCCCCTTTCCACTTCTCACAGCTTCAGTGCGGCACCTTTTCAGCAAACCTGCACAGGGGCGCCGCCGCGCCAAAGTCAGATATAAAAAATAAAAAAAACGTTTAGCGGCGCGCCGGCGCATTTCCCCCCCAAGTGCCGCCCCCCTGGAGTCGTGAAAAAATGCCACCCTGGGCTGCTATGCCTAAACCTCCACTGTTCCTCTATGTAATATAAATGTGTAGGGGGATGTAGAGGGTGTGGTCATTGAAAATGTTTTCTGATTCATGCTCTTCACAGAAAAGCAGCCAAGGCCAATGAGTCTGAGTTGGAAAAAAAATAATTCATTGTATCATTTTTCTTTTGATAAAAAATGAAAACGGGTCCCACAGACGCGAACACAGCACAAGGTTTAAACAAAGGTTTAATGAAATGCCAGTGCTAGTTTAATCAGATTAGCTCAGTTAATCAATTTCTCACCACGTTCAGAGTCCACCCTCAACTGCTTCACATGACAAGATCAGACATGGTGAGATTACATGTTGGAAGTCCTGTACAGTCGGAACTCTTTGGCTTTTATTTTGCCATTTTCTTTCGATATAAAGTCAGATTTTGTTTATCCATCAAACTTTCTCAACATCTTTTATATGCTTATGAGGACTTGAGTTTTTATTGATCCTGTATATTTATGTAATTTATTAATAGTTATAAAAAGTTATAATTAGTCTGTGTTAAAATGGATAGGATACAACGTTGTTGTTGTTGTTGTTGTTGTTGTTGTTGTTTTTGTATGTTTGTTTTTTTGCTTAGTATTTCCGCATGGATGTTTAACACAGTGCATTAATGCTACCSAAGGTGTTCAKGTTTCTTTGCAGACTGATGTTCTAAATGTTTGTGGTACCTAATGGCTTTTGCAAAACAGAATATTTCCGGCACTGGAAACCATCCAGCCACATTCACACGCCTGCTGTTCTGCCTGATCAAAATGGTGGTCGGAAGTTTTATGAAGACTATCTTATAAAAAAAAAAAAAAACATCTGACATTTACATTAATCGCAGCTGTAACGATGTACAAAGGTAGTCATGTGAATGAACAGGAGGTACGTGTGTTCTGAAGAGGGAACTGGATTTGTGTTTATTTTGCGTTGATTCAAGTAAATCACTCAGAATGGGGGAAAATTATTGGTTTGTGTAATCACTCGTATATAACCACTGCATGTTATTATTTAAATGCCAGCACTTGTATGAAAGTCTCCCTGTGGATGCGCTTTAAAATCTGTATTTGTATAATATGTTCATGCCTGTCTTATCTTGTGTGCGTACACCTTAATGCACATGTTACTACTACTACTACTAATAATAATAATAATAATAATAATAATAATAATAATAAATGCGAATCGACATAAGAAATAAATCAATATTTGGCATGATCGTTTCGTTTTGAGGTTGTATATGATATTTTAAAGGTTTTTCCAGGTGTTCATCCACTCGCTGTATCTGATCCAAACAGTCTTCTTTTTTATTGATAAATAAAATATTTATATTGATTTTAATTGTTGAATAATTGTATGATATATTTATAAACCCCCTGTTAACATAATTTCTTGAAGTTCATGTTTTTTTTTAAATCTCGCATGCAAAAGACATGCTCATACACATCACTCACACACACACACACTCACACACACACACACACGCACACGCTCTCTCTCTCTCACTCACACACACACACTCACACACACACACACAGCTTTAGTGGAGAATAAAGGAAACCACCTACTGGAAAATAAAAATGCGATTAGGACAAAACCAATATCTGTTTTTAACAATCACCATCGTTTCACTTTTTGGGTAAGTTATTATAATTGGTTTATAGTGTGCTGCTTTTTTCGTTTCGTTTTAGAGGTTGTAAAAGATATTTTAAAGGTTTTTCCAGGTGTTCATCCACTCGCTGTATCTGATCCAAACAGTCTTTTTTATTGATAAATTAAATATTTATATTGCTTTTAATTGTTGACTAATTGTGTGATATATTTATAAACCCGCTGTTACTATCCTTTCTTGCGGCTCATGTTTTTTAAATCTCGCATACAAAAGACATGCTCATATACATCACTCACACACACACACACACACCTAATCTCTTAATAATGTATAGCTTTGTAAATAAAAAGAGGGTACTTAAGTCTTTAGTATAGGATTTAGTTGAGGTGCATGAACGGTATACAGTAAGCTCACTGCGCCTCCCTCTCTCTGTTCATACACACACACACATACACACCTAAACGCAGACTGAACCAAATTTTGCCACTCTGTGTGTCTTTTTCTCTCTCAGACACACACATACACACACACACACACAGCTTTAGTGGAGAATAAAGAAAACGACCTACAGGAATATAAAAATGCGTTTAGGACAGCATCTATATCTGTTTTTAACAATCACCATCGTTTCACTTTTTGGGTAAGTCATTATAATTGTTTTTTATTATTGTTTTGTTGCTCAGATTATCATTATTATTTTTACTAAACTAAGCTGTTACTATTATCATATCATCATTACCGCAAAACTCAACGAAATTATTCATTCCTTCTCAATAAATCTTATAAAGTGCGTCGCACCCGAACTGACTGACATAATATAAAAAAATATTTTTAAAAATTGTGTGTGTGTG
>QMIH01003461.1:2814-32633 GCA_003987875.1 Clarias batrachus | reverse complement strand
GATGCAATGGGAGGTTTTAATGTGTGTGACTTAGGGTATCTGTAGATTGGACATGTTTGTCCAGCACCTCCCACAGATGCTTGAGTGGATTTGGGAAAAACCCACATTCTTCCATTGCTGTATGGCCCAGTTCTGATGTTCATATGCTCATTGTAGGAGCTTTTAGAGGTGGGCAAAAGGAAAAAAAGCGCAGTTCCATATATATTGCCCTGTCATAGATGACCTCGCACAAGTGATCCATGCGGACTGCACTAACGCTACACGCACAAGATGCTAATCTTAGCTAAGTGTCTAATGGTTCCGTAATAACTACCCCAAATATCCTTCTTGAACAATATTTGCCATGGTGTCATCTTTTTTTTTTTTCACAAAATTGTATCCTGTGCTGTCAGTACTTATCCAAGTAAAAATAAACATTATGGTTGCTACTTGTTTTGTTATTAGATTCAGGTTAGAAATATCTACAATTACTCTCTGCTCACCTCCTGTTTCTCTTAAATCTGTTTACCAACAATGTCCACTGCTTTTCAGATTTGTGTGTGTGTGTGTGTGTGTGTGTGTGTGTGTGTGTGTGTAAACGCTTAGGTGTGGATCCCACAGCTGTTAGCTGCAAGTTCTTAGTTTGGTTGGTGAATTTAGGCAGACTAATAAAGGATATATTGCTCACTGTAGCTTACAGTGCGTACAGTAGCCAGACATCCATTGTGTGTGTGTATATGAAAGTGTTATATCATGGAGCCATCCTTAATTTCACCTGTTTAGTTATATAACATTTAAAGTATTCTGTCTGTGTCGTAAGAGGAAAAGATGGGTATTTTGGCAGCTAATTGTTACATTAAAAGCCTTCTCAAGCAGCCCTTCCCTATACATCATGGGTCCTTGGCCAATCCATGACCTATCCATGCACAGATCCCCGGGATGACAGGGAATGAAGCCCTTCCCCATTAATGCTTTCTTGCCCTGTTCTAATAAGCTGCTTGCAATGCTGTATAGTCAAACAGTTTTATTTACATTTTTTTATCATTAAATCAAAGATGTCATCTTGCTTTGTCACTCTCATACACTTTCAAAATAAATTACATTGTAAAATGTCAGCTGAAAATATATTTTTTATGTAGTAGTCAATTTACATGAATATATACGTAGTCGTTGTTTGTTAGGCACTATTACTAAAAGTACTGAAGATATGTCTTAAAGTGAGGACCAGCCAAAATGTCCTCACTCTCATTGTCCTCACAATGTATAGGTAAACATGAATGTCCTCGCAAAAAATACAATTATAGCAGTTTATCATATTTTCTTTGTATGGAAAATTAACAATACTTTTATGGAATGCAGATATTTTGGTACCAGATTTGTTACCAAGGTTAGAAATTTTCTGTCTAAACAATCTTATTTGTTTAACATATAATTTCAGTCGGCTTCAAGTAGTGGCTTCAATACAAAAAGGTGAAGGGGACAGGAAGCCAGAGTCTGGAAAGCAGGATGTTATATTACTGAAAAAATAATGGACATTAACAAACAAGCAAACAGAATGAGAATTTGTGAGAACACAATGAGTACTAACAAGGCCCGAGTCTTCTCAGACTGGTAGGCTGTAAGCGAAAGCTGGTTTAAAGGGAGACCTATTTGAACAATAATAATGCAGTAATAAAAAATATCATAGAAACTATAAGAGGAATCAAACTGAAAAGCTCTCCATCACATCCTGACTGAGAGACTCATTATTCAGATCATTATTCGGGTCTTTGTCTTCTCTGGTGTGAATTACAGCATTATTCATGATCATTCACGCCTCCTCACATACTGTATGGCCTTTATAAACAAAACATGCCTTAGACAATGTAAATGAAGATATTGTTTTCTGTGACTGAGTGAGCAGGATGATCATCACATAATTTTGAAGTTAAAACTCCAGACTACAAGATCCAGGTAACAAAAAGTCTTGTACACCAATATTATGAATGTGGTTTATGGTTTTATTTCAGTTATTTCATTTTTCTTGTTATCAATAAACACACATAACTGTCATTTTCTCCAAAATACAAACTTTAGCTCTTCATATGTTTATAAGTAGCTGAAAAAAGCACTGATGTCAGGACATGTCAGAACTTCTTCAAGATCCCAAAACAGCTGCAGACCCCTGAGGGATATATTCAACTGAACGAGTAGCATTAAATGAAGCTGTCACACAGTGCGTGCGAGAGAGAGAGAACCACTGGCTCAGTAGTGAAACTCGGCAGATAAAGCACATACATACATCTGAGTGGATGCTTGAAGGGTTTCTGATTGTGAATGTACTAAGTGACAGTTTTGACATTCACCCTCACTGCAGTTGAACAGAATCACCACACAAAGACACATTTGGACAGTTCGTCTTATTGTTTTTTTTTTATTTTTTGTAGTATTCTTCTGTGCATGTATCAAGGAGGATGTGCAGGTTTTTTTATAGGACACGGAATGATAGACACACGTCTCACTTTCTCTCCAAAAGACGCTGGTCCCCAAAAACATCCTCATTGTGCCTCATCATCCTCAATTCCTCAACTTCCACAACTCTGCCATCTGTGCTTCACAATATAAAATATCTGAAGTCTGCTTGAGAGTAAGAGAGTTCTATCAAAGCCAACAACATCCTTTAAAACGTTACAACTTTAATCACAATGTTAAAATGAAAGGGTAAAAATAAGTTTTGGTCTATTGTACTCATATTTTGTCTTTCCATGTCCCTGCTTGGCATACAAATGTTCTCAAATACTTTCTTCCTCTTTGATAAAGTTTGTGACTTCATCTACATCTTGATATGTAACATTGCTTCCCAGGCTGGACATACTGTAGGCACAGAGCAACTGGACTTTTGCATGGCTTTTGCATGATACTGCATCTGGACCTGGGCCTCTGTTAAGATTCTTTTTTCACAATGTCTCACAGTTTGTGCAGTGCATGTAGTCACTTGCTTGTGCTGGTTTTGCAAACTGTGCATGGTGATCACCAGAGAGGAATCCACAACATAGCTGTCATTGTCGATGTGTCCTACAGAATGGTCCAGACAATCCCTCATGTGATTAGAACATGAGCCGTGTCGCTGCCAAGTTTATCCCCAGGCTGCTGACCCAGGAGCAGAAGGAACATGATGTCAAAGTCTGTCCGATGGACAACCTGGGAACTTGGGTATACCCAGCATATTTGTCACATTTAAATTATTCAGACCACAGTTTTATTATTACACAAAGAAAACCCATATAAATATAGAATGCATTTTTTTCATCTACATTTTAACCTTTCTAAAATTTCCTTCTATTATTCAATCCCAACATTAAACAGTAACTCCGACACACACACATACTCTGTATATAACTCTATCTTCCTGCAGGCGATACGGTCTCTCAACTAGATCACTCACACAGTCACAACTGCACACCTGCACAACTGCACACATCTGATTATGTACAGATACGTTTTTATATATATWTTTTTTTTTTATATTTTTTATATACATATTTTTTGACTTTATATTTTGTTCTATTTTCTTAGGCCTCCTTACACTTACTCTTATTTTATTCACTGTTTATTTCTTGTAAATAGTTTTTAAATTTATTTTAAGGCCGGTCGTATAAGCATTTCACTGCATATTATACTGTGTATGACTGTGTGTGTGACAAATAAAATTTGAATTTGATGTTAGTCATTTCATGTCCAGCACCTGTTTATATTGTCCTGTGTTTAAGCTGGTTGTGTCTGGATTTTTATTATTTTCATTATATTCATCATTATTATTATTATTATTATTATTATTATTATTAATACTACCTGCTACACACTGCAACCCTCTTTACCACTGTTTCCCAAAAACTAGACTACCTTAACTTAAAGAAATTAGGTGACAGAACTGATCACCCAAGACTTACTAGCCTCATTAAAGTATCTCATCTGTATCTTAGGTATGTGAGTTTCTCTTCCTGGCAAAAAAAAAATCTCTCCCAACACTGTTTGACTGATGGTAGTCCTAGTTATTAACTTAGTGAACCAGCATAAGGGTAATTATAATAATGAAAACCACAAAGCACTTCTGTAGGTTGCCAAACAAGTCAAACTGTAACAAAGGCGGACTGACACAGAAAGGTAAGTTTTCACCAAGAGAAATGTTTATTGACAACAGTTGTGAGCAAGTCAGAGTCACGCTGGAGCAGGGAAATACTGATCTGATGTGGAGTTATATTGTCGCTGGAGCAGCGGTGCCGACAGAGTCCTTTCGGGTGTTTGCTGGGGAATAAAATGGAGGAGACGAGAGATGAGTCCGGRGTCACTGGAGAATCGGYGAGGGAAGACACACACTCACACACACAGCCACGGAGATGCCGGTAAGGAAGTTTTCTCGGAATCACTTCTATGAAGTACAAGGAGATTAGGTAAGTAGCAATAGACATATAAATCTTATAGGTCTTACTTGGAGTAGCTTTCGGTCCACTTTCGCGCATACGAGCCCGGACGTTGACTGCTGCGTGGTGTGCGTTTTTGTGGGTTTATCCTGATTGCCATCAGGTGGTGCTCATCAGTATTCTGGCGATGGGGGGCGTGGTGTTTGTCTTGATTCGGAGCCTGGCCCGATTGTGACACAAACATGCCTCTCCCTCCCTTGCATTCTCATCTGCAGGCATGTGGCAGAAGGTCATAGGTTAAGAAAAGCACCTTCAAGGTATAGTAGTGTTTTGTAACAAGTTCTTCAACTGTTTGAATTAGAGAAAACTACTGAATGCTGCCGGCCTGTCCCGATTCCTCCTTCTCCCATATACTGATTGTTTTCGGCTGATAGAATGCAAGAGACTTTTTCTTCCTGCAGAATTAGATTGCTGGTAGTTTGAGAGGGCTTTTGCAAAACTGCAGCTTTTTGTTTTAAATGTTATACCCTTGTTCTGCAAAGTGAAAAAAGGAAATTACAGTACTGTGAAAAAGTAATTATTTTACATATTTGTCACAATTAAATTATTCAGATCATTAAACAAATTGTATTATTAAACAAAGATAAACAGGACTGATGTGCTTGATGCACGTGGTGTAGCTTACTGCACACAGGGTAGAATGCTAGTGTATTGAATGTTTAATTCTGATATGTAATGAAAGCAATATTGATTTGTATGGATGAAGGGTTTTAATATATTTATGTGATATGTTTATTGTATTTCATGCATTATTGTAAAGTAATAAGATATATATAAAGAAAGCATTGAATTTCATCGCTAAGTGGTAGCATGGTCCTTGTGCGTGTGAGAGTGACCGATCCAGACGTGCTACATGAATTTTTTTCCGTGACTCGGATGCACAGATCTGCTGCAGCTGATCGCTGGGATTCGACAACGCGGGATCACAACGCTTCTGAAATCAACAACGGATTAAGGTTTTTCATTGACATTCTAGTGGCAGCGTCTGGACATTGAGCTGAACTGAGTAGTTAGCTTCTCACCCACATTACGCACACATTTGGTTTTACACATTGTGCATTTTGAACTGTAGTTTTGTTTGTTTCCTTTATTTTTATTGTAGACTGCGATAACTGTGAAGTTGATTTTCATGTGCATGTTCCATCTACTACCTACCTATTATAATATGCAGAAGGAGGGTGGCATGAACATTTAACAACGTCACACATTGGCAGGGGACGTGGGTTTTTTGGGTTACCCTAGCCTATAGTTGGCAAACCACATGTTTTGGTTTATGATTCTGCAACTGCTCCGACCACATCACATAGTAACGACTTGAGTGAACCAAAGTCTTCCACTCCTGTCAATGCTAGTTCTGACAATGTTACAGAGCAACTACGCAACCTCATTGGTGAGCTTGGAAGCCAGATCGGTGATTCAATCATCTCACGGTTGTTAGCCAGTCATAATTCTGCACTACCTCTTTCTTCTCGGTCTTTTGAGTAGCAACCGTTTAGCACAATGCCCCTGTCTACAAATCATGATCTGTCCAAGGTGAATCGAGTAGTCAAGACTGAAATTAAAGAACCACAAATGTTTAGAGGGAATGATGGCGATAGATGTTCCATCCTAGAGTGGATTGAACAGATGAATGTGTATCTGAGCAAAAGGGGCTGCAGCAAAGCTGCTAGCATAGAAGAAATACTAAATCATCTCAGTGGTCGGGCAAAGAGCATTGTTAAGGCTAAGTTAAAAAGTAGCCCAGTACAAGGCCTGGTTGCAGTACTATGTCCTGAAGTTGTCTATGAGATACTACAGCGCTACTTTAGCGACAGCCCAGGCTCTAGCCAGCCGTTAGCTGATTTTTATGCGACTCAATCAAAGCTTAATGAACATCCTGTTGACTATTGGGTTAGTTTGAATGAAGCAGCCGAGTTACCAGCTGCTCACCTACAGATATGTGGTGACAAGAAGAAAAGCCCTGATCTTTCAAATGTCTTTAGGTGTAGGCTTATAAGCAAATGGWCAGCTGAAGAGGTCCAAGAGGCCATCGACAAGCATGAGAGAGATTTTCTCAAAGTCTTGAAAGCCACTTCCATCTGTGCCTAAAGTTGCTGTAAATCAAGCTGCTGTTGCTTAAAAGCCTGTCAGTATCAGTAGGAAGCGAAGACACAGTCATGACTTCTGTTGCATGTCCTGCGAGCCAGCACACTAAAACAAGCGAAGCCGCAGAATTTGGCACTTTGGAGCGAATGTTGAAAATGTTAGAAAGGGTGTTGGAGTGCACAACTTTACTGACTTCAGAACGTCACCCTGATATCGAACCTCGCCATGTGCAGTGTGTGGAGACAGATTTCACTTGACTTGCTTGCACTGCATGAGAGAAAAAAAGAGTTCTAGAGTGTCTAGAGATTGGACATCAATGTAAACAGTGTCACAGAGTTGTTGCCCAGATTAGTGACTATCAGAAAAAAAACATCACTCACATTGGGGAGAGGACAGTGTGAGTCTTGAGAGTCAGCCTCTCACCAGCTATGATGATCCTATGTTAATTTATAGCAACCATTGTCAGGCCAAATCAAGCGGCAGCATCATCTTATTCCAAAACATTGCGAAGCTGGAAAAAGCTGACAGTCTATTTTACACTGATGTGTTGGTGAATGATGCGGTTACTTGCCAAGGCCTGTTGGACACTGGTTCTATGGCATGTCCTATTAATGAGGAAGTAGAGCACAGGCTACTGAATGCATGTGAGACTCTTGAGTTTGAGCAGCCCCATGTTGATGTCTTGCTTGTCGGTTGTGGTGGCGTTCGGGTCAAACCCAAGTGTATCTATCAGCTAAAAATGTGTGTGTATGGATTTCCTGTCATTGTGCCTACCTTGGTGGTACCAGGGCAAAAAGACCAGTTGATTGTTGGTACTAACATCCTTAAGTATGTCATAAGTCAACTTAAGCCGTCATAGAGCTATTGGTGTATCATGAATCAGCCAAATTTCTTGGGACAAGTGGAGATTCAACGATTCTTGAGTATGTTGTCTGGGCATGATAGATGGGAGGGTGGTAAAATTCCAACAGTCATCGGTAATGCTAAGCATACTCAAGCAGTTACACTGTTACCTCAACAAGAGCACCTTGTGTGGGATAGGCTCCCAATGAGGTCCACCATTTCTGTAGGTAGTATAATGTTGATTGAACCCTCTAGGGCACAAACTCATAAGAAGGGTGTTCTTGTTGGACGGGCCATAGCTATGCTGCCTGGTGACAGATGGGTACCAGTTAAGTTGATCAACCCATCGAATAAGCCGGTCACTTTGAGATGTAATGTGAAAATAGCAGATGTTTTGTCTGTTTTAGTGGTAGAGGACCTCAACACCCAGTCTGGACATGGTAATGGAGAAATTGTGAACATACAGAGCCAATCTATCTCCTTTAGTGCAGATGCAGAGGTTGGTTCACCCTCTGGTATTCGCGGCACCCTGCAGGAGCTTGGACTCTGTGATCTTGACCTTGAGTCCTGTGAGACGACTCTATACTGGAAAGGCTGGTTTCTGCAGTTGATTCAAAGACATCAAGATGTGTTTTCTAAACACAAGTTAGATTGTGGTAAAGCCAAAGAGTTTGTTCACAGGATACATCTATCGGATAGTCGCCCATTCAGGCTCCCGTATCGCCGTGTTCCTCCCGCTCAATATCAAAAACTGAGAAAGGTGCTCTCTGAGATGGAAGAGCAAGAGATTATCCGTAAGTCTTATAGTGAGTGGGCATCCCCGCTAGTTTTGGTATGGAAGAAATGCGGTGATCTTCGTGTTTGTGTTGATTACCGCTGGCTTAATGCCAGGACTGTCAAGGACGCTCACCCCTTACCTCATCAAGCAGACTGCTTCGCAGCCTTAGGTGGAAACGCGGTCTTTAGTCCAATAGATCTTACCTCTGGCTTTTATAACATCACGATGGCGGAGGAGGACAAAAAGCTTACGGCCTTCACAACACCAAGTTGACTTGAATTTAACCGCTTACCTCAAGGAATCTGCAATAGTCCTGCTAGCTTTATGCGYCTGATGACGAACATCTTTGGCGATCAGAATTTCTTGACGTTACTCTGTTATCTGGATGACCTACTTTTGTATGCCCCAGATGAAGGTGAAGCCATCAAGAGGCTCGAGATGGTGTTTAGTAGGCTCAGAGAGCATGGGTTAAAGCTAGCGCCCAAAAAGTGTCATTTCCACCGAAGGAGCGTACGGTTTTTAGGGCATGTTATCAACAGTTCAGGAGAAAACTGTTTACCGCAATTTGTTGTTGCAAGCGAATTTCCTTCCTCTTGAGCTGGGGGAACATGAAATATCCGAGGATAGCGATGGATCTGTACTTGGCAGAAGTACATCTTCCTTATGCCAAAATATAAACAAAGGCTTAAACAGGAAGTTCTGGTTCAGATGGAGGTCGCGCGCTGGACGGACCAATGGGTGGCCGCGCTACAGGACGCACTCGATGACGCAGACTGGGACATGTTCCAGAACAGGTCTGATGACGTCAACGTGTTTACAGAAGCGGTTATGAGTTTCATAGGGAAACTAGCGGATGATACCGTGTAGAAAACGACCATCAGAATGTTTCCCAATCAGAAGCCGTGGGTGGATAAAACCATCCGCGACGCTCTGAGATCTCGCACCGCTGCCTATAACGCGGGACTTGTGTCGGGGGACATGGACCTGTACAAGGCTGCATCATATAATGTCCAGAAGGCGGTGAAAGAGGCGAAGGAAGGAAACTAGAGTCACAACTCCAACAGAGTGACTCTATGAGCCTGTGGCAGGGACTAAGAACAATAACAGACTATAAAGCTCCAACATCCGGTACGACAAACTCGGACATGACTCTGGCAGACAAGCTGAACACCTTTTATGCTCGCTTCGAGGCTGCAGCTAAAGACGCTAGCGATGCAAATGCTAGTGGCGCTAACGGCTGCAGACAGGAAGTCACTGCCAGCACCGGAAACGCGTTCATCATGACGTGAGGAGAGCCTTCAAGAGAGTGAACACCAGGAAAGCAGCAGGACCAGACGGCATCTCAGGTCGAGTCCTCAGGGCCTGCGCAGACCAGCTAGCACCAGTGTTCACAGAGATATTCAACCTCTCTTTATGTCAGTCGGTGATCCCCACATGCTTTAAGGAGTCCATCAATGTTCCTGTTTCAAAGAAACCACATCCTGCTTCCCTCAATGACTACAGACCTGTGGCCCTCACATCAGTGGTGATGAAGTGCTTCGAACGGCTGGTCAGAGACTTCATCATCTCTTCACTACCAGACACACTGGACCCACTGCAATTTGCATACCGCCCGAACTGCTCCACGGATGATGCCATCTCTCATCTACTCCACACATCACTCACTCACCTGGACACCAGAAGGGGGAATTATGTTAAAATGCTCTTTGTCGACTACAGCTCAGCATTTAATACCATAATTCCCTCCACACTCACCACCAAGCTGGAGCACCTGGGACTCAGCTCATCTCTGTGTCAGTGGATCTCCAACTTCCTAACTGGGAGACCACAGGCAGTAAGGATGGGCGGCTATGTCTCAGCCTCTCTCACTCTCAGCACTGGAGCCCCCCAGGGTTGTGTTCTGAGCCCCCTGCTGTACTTTTTGTACACCTATGACTGCGTAGCCACTACGAACCCCACCACCATCATTAAGTTTGCTGATGACACAGTCGTGGTGGGCTTGATCTCTGACAACGATGAGACGACCTACATGGAGGAGATTGGAAATCTGGAGAACTGGTGTCAGAGGAACAATCTCCTCCTGAACGTCATTAAGACGAAGGAGTTGATACTGGACTTTAGTATTAAGTAGGAGAGGAACTACAAGACCCCCGCCATCAACAAGAGACCAGTGGAGAGGGTGGACACCTTCCGATACCTTGGTGTTCAGATCACGCAGGACCTGTCATGGTCCTGTCACATCAACACCATGGTGAAAAAGGCCCGGCAGCGTCTCTACCACCTCAGACGCCTGAGAGACTTTAGACTGCCCTTTAAGGTGCTCAGGAACTTCTACTCCTGCACCATAGAAAGCATCCTGACAGGAAACATCTCATCCTSGTTCGGGAACAGCACCATGCAGGACAGGAGAGCCCTACAGAGGGTGGTTCGATCAGCTGAACGTATCATCTGTACCAAGCTGCCTGACCTTCAGACGATCTACAACAAGCGGTGCTGAACCAAGGCCAGGAAGATCGTGAAAGACTTCAGTCATCCCAGCAATGGACTGTTCTCTCTGTTGCGGTCAGGAAAGCGCTTCCGCTCACTGAAGGCCAACACAGAAAGACTGAGGAGGAGCTTCTTCACGCAGGCGATACGAACTCTCAATCCCAACACCACATAGGACCTAAAACTCACACACTTGCACATTTTGCACACCTCAGGACTGCAGACTTTTTATCTTTTACTTTTTACCAGCATGCACAACCGGTTTACACATGGAACATTTGCACACTTGCACTTTTTGCACACTGTGAAGTTGAACTTCACTACATTCTGGACTGCACTACATCACATTTCCATTACATTTCATTACTGTATATATCCACTATTTTATTAGATACTTCTTAGAAACTTCTTATATTTATCTTATTCAAAGACTTTTATTTAATTTTATTCTTATTCTGTATATTATGTAAATAAGTGTGTTTTTTTTTGTAGGTCAATAGCAGTCGTATAAGCATTTCACTTCATAACATACTGTGTATGACTGTGTATGTGACGAAATAAAATTTGAATTTTGAATTTGATTTGAGAAGTGTTTTAGTGGGTGATGTTGCTGGTACTGAATCCGAGGTATGTTCCCTGTCTGAGCGGGTCGCTAGTTGGTTGGAAAAGACTGCAGCTCTTGACAACCCTTAGCAGACATTATCATGCATATCTGATGGTGCTGAATCACTGAACATAGTCCCTGAGTCGAGTCGTCGACAGGAGCAGTTAGTTCCAAAGGATGATTGTCCTGAGGAGAACAGTAGCATGGGCTGCCTGGATGAAGGACTGAGTTGTGATTTACATATTTCATGTTCTGAGACAGTTCTCCATAGTGACCCTTGTGTTTCCACTGCTGAAGTTGCTAAGCCACCTCCTGGTCCCAGAGACATGAGAGTTCGGTCCAGAGTAGGTAGGATTGTGAAACCCATTAACAGATTGATTGAGAACATGGCCCAGTCCATCAAAACTCTTGATCCAGTTGGTGGGGTTGTAAGATCTTTATTGGGATAAGAACATATTGTGTTACAATGTTTTATGTCATTTTGATTGCAATCAATGTATTTCAGTATGTTGTGCCAGATAAGAGATATAGTTCATCTGAGATGAATGGTGTTTAAGGCACATTTTGCAGGTGATTGCAGTAGGACTGATCAACCTGCCGTATTCACCTTCCCTGTGAGTGGGAAACATATTTTGTTGCACAACTTTCTGCATAACATTTGGTCTAATGATTCCAGTGTATACTATCTCCATTAGGGTCAAAGTTCAGGGGGAGAATGTAACTGGTGTGTATGATACATTGATATAATCTTACTTGTTTTACTTTTCCCTTAATACAAATAATAATTTGTATTATCTTTATTTTTCTTTTTACACCTTATTTTGTGGTCCATGATGTTTTAATTTTCCTCCATTTTGTTTAAGATTGGTTTAGTGAACTTCACAAATTCTTGTTCTTCCGTGAATGTTTACAAGTTAAAAGAATGTAATGTAAACGTAGTGGAACTTTCTCTTCAAGACTTTGTGGGAGGGAGCGATATCAGCGGGGCTCATCAGTCTTTGTCTGGATGCGACATGTGATAGCCTCAGTCTACCTGTGTGCGAGGCCCATGAGCGCATGTGTTTCCTGGTTCTCCCCATAGATTACTCTGGTATGACTTTGTTTCTTGCCTAAAATGCATATTTGTTGGTGGATGAATTTGACTACTGTATACTGGCATTAAATTGTTTTGGTCATGATGGAAATTAATAATTTAATATGATTATTCGACTTAATTGATGTACATCATGACACTAATTAATTGGTATCGTATGCTTAGTGTGTGTGTGCCAGAGAGGGAGAAGTTGTCACTTGTTTGACCCACTGATTATCTCTCATTGTGTGAGCATATTTTAATTAAATATACTTGTGCATGCAACAATATGATAGAAACTATTAATCTTAGTAAAATAACATAGAGGTAAGGTAAGGAGACAGAGGTGAGCCAAGGACAGTGTGATGTCACAGTAGCAAGAACGTGCAGCATGAACTCAAATGAACTCTAGACAGGTAGCCATCTTGGATGTAAGATGCTTAGGGGACAGTGTGTACCAAACAGACCCTTGAGATGATGTAATCTTTGTACCCTTTGAGCATCCAAACGTACCTGATGTCCCTAGACATGATGTAATGTCAGCTGATATCATGAAGCCCTAGACATTATGTAATGCCAATAGCCCCAGACATGAGGTAATCTCCTCAGACATGGGGTGATCTTAACTGTGWTGTAACAGGGGTTGGACACATGTGCAGGCATGYCAAATTTAAAGGGACACAGACAAATAACCAAAGGACACACACTTAGCTTAATGAATAATAGGTTTAATAAGAGTAGGCACAAAATAAAATAGCGTGTGCACCTATATAGTGAATAAAATAAAAATATAAAGTATAAGGCCCAGAACCACATTGATGGGAAGATCAGTGTGAGGAATAAAAACAGAAATACCACGATTCAGTGGAGTGGTGTAGGCGCTTCAGGAAAATTATTTTGGGTACCAACAGACACTTTAAAATCAGTCTGAGTACTGACACTTCTTAGACCAACAGGCCTTAAGAGAGACTGGGCTGGAGTACTAGACTCTGGTCGCACAGGCCTGAAAGAAAGTAGGGAAGCGCTATGTGCCTCCGGACGCGGTCTCTTAGAAGGACCAGGACCGGAGTCATCCTTCCTGACATGCGTAAGACCGTTCCTATGAAGAAATTGTGTCAATGATCCATCAGACTCATTTTGGCAAAAACTCACTGAGGCCCGGTCAKCAACAGGKTCAGTAGGAGTGTAATCCTCAAAGGAGTTGTGCTCTGGACTGTCCTGGCTGTCCGAGTCGTCCAAAGGGATGTATTCAGTACTTGGGCAATTGCGCTTAGCCATAACAATAAAATAAAATATGTAAATACAACAAATTAGGAAAATAAGACAAATAATTAAAATGAGTGCGAGAGAGATGCTTACCCATGGCCTGTCTGTTGAGGACTGTAGAGTAACCCGGAAGAACTGAGAATATATAGTAAAATAAACGCCGCCCCTATATTTTTTAATAATAAACAAACTTAGTGCAAAGATAATGGAAAATTATTTGTAAGAAAAATAGATTATAATGGGAAAAGAATATGGAGTCAGATGACRAGGTATATGACGTAAGCARACRAGATWAGAGAAAATGTRATTACAATGGGTGACAATATTTGGAAAAAGTTGGATTATAATGGATTAATAATTTGATATGAAATTAAAAAAAATGTACATGGGAGGGGGCTAGGTGAGCGCTCCTCCCCTTGAAAACTGTATAAAAGAAGTGACCATGTCACAGTACAAGTCAGTCAGGTTTTGGACATGCATGGGTATACAACCTAGGCATTGCTAAGCTGGTTCACTTGGTTTTATTGCTGCAATAAATCCTGCCTTACTTCATCCAGATCTACAAGGAGTCCAGAGTCTTTTCTTTGGTTCTTTTTAAAGTTAAAGGTTTTGTGTAACATTTGTAATTATGGCAACTGTAACTAGTGTAGGAGAAAAATCTCCCACAATTGTTACAGGTATGTTGGGTGTTTAGTCCTGCTTATAAAAAATAGTTTTAGTTGATTGTTAATGAATGTGAGTGCTACATGAGAGGGAAATCGATTTAATGATTCAAGTTGTGCTTGATGCATGTGGTGCTGCTTACACAGGGTAGCATGCTAGTATATTGAATGTCTAATTCTGATTTGTAATGAAAGCAATATTGATTTGTATGGATGAAGGTTTTCCCTTTATCGTATATTTAAATATATAGATACTTTAATTAATGTCATATGTTTATTGTATTTCATACATTATTGTAAAGTAATAACATGTATATTGTAAAATGTTATAATTTAACATCCATTTCTCTTTTTCTCTTTATTTATTTGTTCTTTTTTTAAAGGTAAAGTGCAGATTCATTTATWTTATTTTATTTTTATAGCTTGTATTAATTATTTTTATGTATTTATTTTTTGGGGCTATGGAACAAATAGTTTGAGTTTTTATTATTTCTTATGGGAAATGATGATTTGGTTTACAAGTGTCAAAGGTTAAGATTAGGTTTGAGGGTTAGGGGTGGGGGATTAAGGGATTAGGTTTTAGGATTATGCATAAAATAGAGGGGTTAAAATTTGGGGTAGAGGGGGTTACAGTTAGTGGGCAAAAGACCCGGTAACGCACCAACTTGTGTGGACAGGCCATCAATGTCACTTACTCAACAGGGTTATTTTTCATTAAGGCCTAGGGAGTGTGTGGAGCCCAATTTATATATCCAGATTTTCTCTGCTCTTTTTCTTTGCAGAATGGACCATTGAGTGTTGGCTTGTAGAACCATCACCTGGAAGGATTCCCATCCATATTCCTGAAAGTGTCTGACCAGGTAATAATCATTTTCTTTTTCTTTTAGGATGTTGTGTTTGTTGTGTCATTCTGATAAGGGTGGTGTTACCCGTCTTTCCCACATACTGTCACGAGCAACCAAGGGATAAACACAATAGCCTTAGCAGTTAGCCCGTGTAGTGTGGATGGTAAACCCAAACGCGGAAGCAGCGTGAGTAGACAGGATAACTACGCGTTTAGTCTACGAACTCTCTTACATGAAGAGCAAGGATCTACAAAATAAATCCACGTTCTAGCAACATAAACTCAATCAAAGAAGCAACCCGAATCGGTGAGTACTCAGAATAATCGGCGAAGCGTCGGCAAAGGCATGGGCGAACTCAATGACTGGGCGATGTGTGAAGTGCCATTTTGTCTCCTTTTATGCTTCCTGAATCGCGACCGTATTACTTCCGGGTCCTAGTGCCGGTTGTGTTATGAGTGTGCATGACAGTACCCCCCCTGTCCTGGATTGACTCCCGACGGTCCAGGGGTGGAGGATACCCAACGACGGTAGTCCCGGATGAGTTCGGGGTCGAGGATGAACCAAGCCGGAATCTAAGATCGTTCCTCGGGGCCATAACCCTCCCAACTGTCCAGGTACTGGAGTCCTCTGCCCCAAGGGTGTGAATCAAGGATCCAGCGTATAGTGTAGGCGGGACCACCCTCAATGATACGGGGAGGAGGAGCAGGCTGGGTGGGTGGAACCATGGGTGAAGTGATGAAGAGTTTGAGTTGTGAGATGTGGACAACTGGATGGGTCCGGAGCGCCGCAGGCAGCTGAAGCCGGTAGATGACAGGATTGACATGGATGGTGATGCGATAGGGGCCAATGAACCTGGGTGAGAGCTTTTTGGATTCCGTGTGGAGGTGTAGGTTTTTTGTGGACAGCCATACCTTGTCATCTGTGTGGTACAATCGTCCCGGAGGGTGTCGACGGTGATGTTGTGAGGTGTAGCGGATGTTGGGGCGCTGGATGGCCTTCTTGGCTTGAATCCAGGACCGTCGACACCTGTTGGGCCGAGGGTACTTCAACATGTTTGAAGTTTTGACTACTTGTTTGAACATCGGAGGTTGGAAACCCTGGCATACCTCAAATTGGCTCAACTTCGTGGCAGAGGAGATGTGGAGATTGTGGGAAAGTTCCGCTCAAATGAGGTAGCGGGCCCAGGCGGTTGTGTTCCGTCTGACCATTAGTTTGGGGATGGTAGCCCGAGGAGAGACTGCAGGTTGAATTAATCAGACAGCAGAAGGCCTTCCAGAACCATGCAATGAACTAGGGCAATGAGTGGGGTAAAATGTTTTGGAGAAGAAACTACAAGGGTGCAGTTTCTGGTCTGGACCTTGTTGGGAAAGAACAGCCCCAGCGTCCACATCTGAAGCGTCCACCTCCACAACGAACTGTTGATTAGCATCTGGATGGAGGAGTATGTGGAATGCAGCGATGGCAGTAGAGTTGAGTTGAAAGTGATGAGATGATGGGTGAGTCAGTGCGGTTAAAGGGAGCTGCAACTGTACTGTAGTCCCGGATAAAGCGACGATAGAAGTTCGCAAACCCAAGAAACAGTTGAAATTGTTTGAGAGTCATGGGTAGGGGCCAATGACGTACAACTTCCAGTTTCTGTGAGTCCATGGCCACACCCTGGGGCAAGATGACAAAGCCCAGGAACGTGGTGGAGCGCTTGTGAAACKCGCACTTCTCCAACTGACAGTACAGATGGTGGGCGAGCAATCTCTTAAGGACCGCCCTGACAGGATATCAGTCTAGGTAGATGAATACCCATTTACCCAACATGTCCCTGAGAATGTCATTGATGAAGTGTTGGAAAGCAGCTGGCGCATTACAGAGTCCGAAGGGGATGACCAGACTTTTGTAAATTCCAGGAGGGTGATAAAGGCTGTCTTCCACTCATTGCCCTCTTTGATACGCACGCAGTTGTAGGTGCTCCGGAGGTCCAACTTTGTGAAAATGGTGGCACCAGAGAGGGCGTCCAGGGCTGAGTTGGTAAGAGGCAGCGGGTGTCGGTTCTTTATGATGATGTTGTTTAACCCCCGATAGTCAACACAAGGGCATAAGTTGCCGGAATTCTTTTTCACGAAGAAAAATACCGCATCTCGGTTGTGGAGAGTGAGTATAGACAGCCGCGGGGGGAAATGTAACCTGGCTGGAGCTCAATAGCCAGGTCGTAGGGGCGATGAAGAGGGAGGTGGGTGTCGCGTTTCTTACAAAAGACTTCAGCCAGGTCCCGATACGCACTGGGGATGGCGTTGGTGTCGACATCAGGGACCTCGGACCCCCTAGAGCACGTCCCAGCCGGCACCCATAGGCAGAGTTCGAGGCAGGTCGGCCCCCATTTTAGGATCCGCTTTTGAGACCAGGAGATGAGAGGGTCATGTTGTACTAGCCAGGGGTATCTAAGGATGATGGGTGGAGATGAGATGGAGGTGAGTTGAAAGAGGAAAACTTCTTGGTGTTGATCAATGGTGAGGGTGATGGGTCGACTCTCGGCGGTGATAGGGCTGGAGGAAAATGGGGCCGATCGTCTACGGTTTTTATTCGAACAGGCTGGGATAACGCTTCAATTTCCACTCCCAATTTTTTGGCATATGAGGAGTCATAAAGTTTCCAGCGGCACCGGAGTCGATGAACGGAGCTTTGGACTCGTTTGTGGAGGTGTACCTGAACCATGAGACGCGAGACGCTGGGTGTGGTGGAGGCGAGATGGAGGGAGCCCGGTGAACTGTACCTCAGTTCACCAGGCCTGGGCGTTTCCCTGGCGGAGAGGGCATATGGCTCTATGAACTCTCCATATGAATTGACTGTGTCTGAGTCTGATCTGAGGACCGCCGTGTCCCACTCAGCTGCTTGCCCGGATAGCAACAAGACAAGAAGTGCAGTCGGTCTGTGGAGTATCTGGTGGAATTGAACTCAAACACAAGATCCAATGCATTTAGAAAGACACTGCACTTGTCCGGTATAGCAATGAAAACATCAGAAAGGGGGGGGCGGTGCCGCAGCTGCTGTGATGGGCGTGGCAACAGCCGGCTGAGCAGCTGCCTCGCAGAGGGGCGCGTTCTCCTGCCGTAGCCACCTCGTGACGTCTTGGAGGTCCTTTCCAGACGCGACTTCACCACAAAGCTTATTGATCAGCTCGGCATGCTGGTCAACCAAATCGCAGAGGCTAGCAAACTCCACTGTGTTTACTGCTTGAGGCTCAGTCATTCTGTCACGAGCAACTGAGTGATGAACACAACAGCCTTAGCAGTTAGCCCGTGTAGCCTGGATGGTAAACCATGCTTCCTGAATCGCGACCGTACTACTTCCGGGTCCTTGTGCTGGACGTGTTATGAGTGTGCATGACAGAATTTTAAACATTCAAAACTTTTGTATACAGTTGTACATCTGTGAATTGTGTTTTGCGTTTGTGAAACGTATATTATGAATGTATATATATTTATTTTTTATTTTGTGCACATGAGTGTTGTTGTTTTGTTTTGTTTTTTTGGGGGGGTTTATATTTTTTTCAGGCATTTGTGATGCATCATGTATTTTGTATGACTGATCTGCTTCCATGGATAATCTTAGCCTTGAGAGGATTGTGAAGTGAAGCCCATTCAAGAATTTGGGGGAGATTCACAAGGAGTGGACAGCAGCTGAAGTCTGCGCTTCAGGAGTTACCACACACAGACATATCCAGGACATGGACTACAGCTGTCTCATTCCTTATGTCACGCCACTCTTGAAACCAGAGACAACATGTGTCTTACTTGGGCTAAGGGACTGGACTGTTTCTCAGTGGGCCAAAGTCCTCTTTTTAGATGAAAGTAAATTTTGCATCACACTGAGCACTGACCAATCAAGTCATGGATTCCACAAGGCCTGTGATATAAACTGGATGCAATGGGAGGTTTTAATGTGTGTGACTTAGGGTATCTGTAGATTGAACATGTTTGTCCAACACTTCCCACAAATGCTTGAGTGGGAGACATCCTTAATTTCACCTGTTTAGTTATATAACATTTAAAGTATTCTGTTTGTGTCTGAAGTGCAATAGATGGGTAGTTTGGCAGCTAACTGTTACATTAAAAGCCTTCTCAAGCAGCCAGCCACTCCATGGAAGGACCCTTCCCTATACATCATGGGTCCTTGGCCAATCCATGACCTATCCATGCACAGATCCCCGGGAGGACAGTGAACGAAGCCCCGCCCCATTAATGCCTTCTTGCCCCTTTCTACTAAGCTGCTTGCAATGCTGTATAGTCCAACCAGGGGGAGCAGTGACTGCTCCACTTAACTGCAGCTCTTGCATGTCCACATATTTTTATAATAAATCAAGCTTGTCATCTTGGAGATATAAACATGTCAGTGTCTGAGTACCGTAACTAACTATGCTTTAATAGTCCTTTAATGGTTTCATGCATATAAGACACTGTACCACTGAAAGTTACTGCATTATTTACATATTTTTATTTAAAATTTTTTTATCATTAAATCAAAGATGTAATCTTGCTCTGTCACTCTCATAAACTTTCAAAATAAATTAACAATGCTTTTATGGAATGCAGATATGTTGGTACCAGATTTGTTACCAAGGTTAGAATTTTTCTGTCTAAGCAATCTTATTTGTTTAACATATCATTTCAGTCGGCTTCAAGTAGTGGCTTCAATACAAAAAGGTGAAGGGGACAGGAAGCCAGAGTCGGGAAAGCAGGATGTTATATTACTGAAAAAATAATGGACATTAACAAACAAGCAAACAGAATGAGAATTTGTGAGAACACAATGAGTACTAACAAGGCCCGAGTCTTCTCAGACTGGTAGGCTGTAAGCGAAAGCTGGTTTAAAGGGAGACCTATTTGAACAATAATAATGCAGTAATAAAAAAAATCATAAAAACTGTAAGAGGAATCAAACTGAAAAGCTCTCCATCACATCCTGACTGAGAGACTCATTATTCAGATCATTATTCGGGTCTTTGTCTTCTCTGGTGTGAATTATAGCATTTTTCATGATCATTCACGCCTCCTCACATACTGTATGGCCTTTATAAACAAAACATGCCTTAGACAATGTAAATGAAGATATTGTTTTCTGTGACTGAGTGAGCAGGATGATCATCACATAATTTTGAAGTTAAAAGTCCAGACTACAAGATCCAGGTAATAAAAAGTCTTGTACACCAATATTATGAATGTGGTTTATGGTTTTATTTCAGTTTTTTTTTTCTTGTTAACAATAAACACACATAACTGTCATTTTCTCCAAAATACAAACTTTGGCTCTTCATATGTTTATAAGTAGCTGAAAAAAGCACCGATGTCAGGACATGTCAGAACTTCTTCAAGAYCCCAAAACAGCTCCAGACCCCTGAGGGATATATTCAACTGAACGAGTAGCATTAAATGAAGCTGTCACACATTGCGTGCGAGAGAGAGAGAACCACTGGCTCAGTAGTGACACTTGGCAGATAAATCACATACACACATACACACACACGCGCATGACCTCGCTCGTTCAAGTTCAAGTGTATTAAACATTCTGCTCGTTCACAGACTAAGTGACAGTTCAAGGTTTTACTGTATTGCCTGTGGACATGGATGTCATGGCTGAGACAATCTGCCAGATGTTTATCTCCTTATCTGTCGGGTTAAAACATTCCTGTTTTATTTCAGTATGTTAAAAATGCTGGCAGGGGTTTGTTCAAACAGATAATCTGAGTGGATGCTTGAAGGGTTTCTGATTGTGAATGTACTAAGTGACAGTTTTGACATTCACTCTCACTGCAGTTGAACAGAATCACCACACAAAGACTCACATTTGGACAGTTTGTCTTATTTGTTTTTTTGTAGTATTCTTCTGTGCATGTATTAAGGAGGATGTGCAGGTTTTTTAACACTTTTTTTTATAGGACACGGAATGATACACGCATGTCTCACTTTCTCTTAAAAAGACGCTGGGTTTCAAAAACATCCTCATTGTGCCTCATCATCCTCAATTCCTCAACTTCCACAACTCTTCCATCTCTGCTTGAGAGTATGAAAGAGTTTTAGAGCCAAAAATACTGTTTTGTTTTTTTCTTTCTCTATCAAAGCCAACAACATCCTTTAAAACGTTACAACTTTAATCACAAAGTTAAAATGAAAGGGTAAAAATAAGTTTTGGTCTATTGTACTCATATTTTGTCTTTCCATGTCCCTGCTTGGCATACAAATGTTCTCAAATACTTTCTTCCTCTTTGATAAAGTTTGTGACTTCAATCTACATCTTGATATGTAACATTGCTTCCCAGGCTGGACATACTGTAGGAACAGAGCAACTGGACTTTTGCATGGCTTTTGCATGATACTGCATCTGGACCTGGGCCTCTGTTAAGATTCTTTTTTCTCAATGTCTCAAAGTTTGTGCAGTGCATGTAGTCACTTGCTTGCGCTGGTTTTGCAACATAGCTGTCATTGTCGATGTGGTGAGAGAGTGACACTCGGTGTCAAAATAAGAGTCGCATGAGTGATACATGATACTCTGCGCTCGTAAACTAATACTTGCTCGGTTTTCAAATAAAAAATTATTAAAAATCTTTGCTTGGTTTGCGGAACACTCGTAAAGCACATTACTCGCAATCCGAGGTTCCATTGTGTATATATATATATATATATATATATATATATATATATAGAGAGAGAGAGAGAGAGAGAGAGAGAGAGAGAGCATATTTGACATATTTAAATTATTTGGACCATCACTTTTATTATTACACAATAATATAAATACAGAATGCGTTTTTTTTTCATCTACATTTTAACCTTTCTAACATTTCCTTCTTTTCTTCAATCCCAACATTAGACAGTAACTCACACACACTCAGTATATAACTCTATCTTCCTGCAGGCGATACGGTCTCTCAACCAGATCACTACACTTTACTAAAAACATCTCTGTATTTAAACATTTACATCACAGTAATTTTTACATTTTTTCTCACCTCACAGTAATGGTCACTCATGCACAGCTGCACCTACCCCAGACACTCATGGCATTTTCACTGCCATTCAAATTTATCACTGTCTTTGACTATGTACGTTTTATTCATATATATATATAAAATTTCTTATATACATATATATATTTTTATTTATACATTTTTTGTTCATTGTTTATTATTTGTAAATAGTTTTTTAATTTTAAGGCCAGTCRTATAAGCATTTCACTGCATATCTATGGAATAAAATCACTGTCAAAAATAATCGTACGTAAAAAAAAAAGATTTGTGTGTAATTCTGTGTTTTGTCCGAGTTGGATTCCAAAATCTATGGCCACAACTCTGAAATATACGACTCTGACCGCTTACAGACACAAARCTCATTTTTACAACTCCTCTGTTACACGGAAGAATTCTGAAATTACGCCTATGAATGTAGTGTGTTAAAACACTGTCAAAAATACGTCATCAAATCCACATGCACAAGCGTTACTATCCGAACAATGAGATATTGATATGGCACATGCGCCCTGCCACCGTTTTAAACTCCTGAAATCTTACCTGCTATAGTTAAAACATCTCTGTAATTGTATTTCTCTTAAACATGTACGAATCTGTGAAAAAAATAAAACTTACCTGAGACGATGAGAGAGCGCTCGACTGCTGATCTGCCATTTTGGCGCCGCTGGTAGCAGTTCTATACCTTTCTGACTTTATCTCCACACACAGGCATGATGTCAAGAAAATTAGCAAGAAGCTGGCAGTTCATCTATGCCCATTTGTGTGTGCAAAATGTATATTTGGACCGATTTAGTTTTTGTGATATTATTATTTTTTTTCGTCCAAATCACTTCAAATTGGTCTCCCTCCCTGAACTTGGTAGGTTTCCTCCCACAGTCCAAAGACATGCAGATTAGGCTAATTGGCATTTCCAAATTGCCAGTAGTGTGTGAACGAGTATCTAGGTACCCCCAGGCCCCCCACAACCCTATACACAGGATAAAGTGGTATTAGCAATGAGTGAGTGAGAGTGAGTGAGCATTAAGGGCCTTGCTGAAGTGTCAAACAGTGACACCTTGGTGGTGCTGGGGTTATCAGTTGTCAGTGGTCCAAAATTTTGAATTTTTTTTTTGCATGTGCAAACAAACTGACAAGGTTTTGGTAATTTTCTGATCATGTTCGGGGGTTGATTTCACACAGGTCAGTTCTAGAGGTATGTGTACAAAATAAGACAGGTAATGTGGTGGCGACAAGGGTACTACATCAATCTAATGACAATTTAGAAACTTTCGTCACACTTATATATATAATAATATAAATAATTCAGGTCATCAAACATAACCTGATGATATACAACATACAGTTTTTAAATTATGATTTTATTCATTAAGGGAAAAAAGCTGTCCAAATCTATCTGTCCTATGTGAAAAAGCAGTTGCCCCTAAAACTACTAACTGGTTGTACCACGGCCATGTTTCAACGAGAGGTGGACGCAGATGCAGGATTCAAGTCTAACACGTTTATTTCTTTTCAGTGTTCTTTTTCTCTCTTTTCTTGCACTCTCAACGTATACACAATAAAACTGAAACAAACAAAACAAAAGAACAACAGTCCAAGGGTTCCGAGCTGGAGCGGCAGCCGAGCGTGGCGAACGTATAAATGACTCGGCGAGGATCAGCCTCTCTGGCTGATGAAGCAGCGAAAACTTAGGGAGGACGAGTGACTCACACTTGACCTTGACCTTGGAACATAAACCTCCACCGGAGATGCACTCGGCCTCATCCTGAGAGAGAGAGAGAGAGAGAGAGAGACAGCAAAATGGCACGTCTTGCCACCCACAACGAAAAACAAACAGGGAATTACGGGACCGGAGAGACACATGAGGGAGACACAGGTGAACTTGATTAAGTGCGGAAGTAAAACATATACCCACGCAGACACACTAGGGTGAGTCAAAGAGGCGGCTCAGTAATCCGGTGAGCCAGATCTCCTCCCCCGGGACCGAGGCGGCACAGGTGTGACAACCACCTTTGGCGAAAGCATCTGCAATCAAGCGTTTGCAATAACTGGCAATGAGTCTCTCATTAGTGTGGTRGAATTTGTCCCACTTTAAATTAATTCCACTTAAAATAAATGCTTGTTCATCCGACCCACATTACTTAAGCTGTTCATACATCTTGTGTTTAAATGTGTTTAATGTTATTAGAACATAGTTGTAGTGTTTCATCATTAATTGTAAAATAGACAAAAGAAGCAACAACCACCTCTTAATCAATATAAACTGTAAATACTTGATAATACATATATTTAAAATAAGTAATGACTAAGTTATTTGATAACATAATATACTGGGGCTAATACTAACTATATAATTGTATGTTTCCTACATTTATTCAGTCTGAGACAACAGAACTATGTTTATTATTACTTTTTTTTACATTAATATTTTTTATATCAATGCATTTAGGAAGAACAAACATTATACAGGAGAATGCAGCAAATGAAAAAAATGGAAAAAATGAAGAGAAAGAAGTGTCAAATGTACACAATGAACCGTCTATTGATGATGATAATTACAGTAGCACACAGCTTTGTCAAGCTAAGTCAAAATTGCAACAAAAAACTTACTCTGACAAAGGGGAAACACAAACAGCTGAGGGAAAAGGACACCAGCGAACATTATCCAGCAAAGGAGAAGACATCTATAAGAGCAATGGAAAGGACTATATTCCCTGTAAAATGATGCATGTACTGTAGATGCCAAAGATGGTGATGACAAATGTGATGAAGAGATCATGCCATGTTTTGATCTGGAAATGCAAGAACTAAAGAATGAAGACAACAATAAAAATGGTGTAGCATTTGTCTGTTCTACACAAACAGACGAAGAAGATAAAGATGACACTCAGACTGACTTGGCAAATGTTCCTTGTGAAATCATGGATCTTAAAAAAACAGAACAACTAAAAGACGCAATTCAGAATTGATAAAAAAAAAAAAGTGAAACAATGGTGTGCAACCCAGGGCCAAAAGTTTTTTTTTTCCATTTCCATCTCAGCAAAAAAGTGGAAAAAAAATCAAACCTAAATATGGAAATAACAGCCTGCGTGTACCATGGACGGACACTTTTTATAAAGAATTTGTTTAAAAAAAAATCCATGTTGTACACTGGCTTTTAAATATCAATATGTAAAGATGCCCCGTAGCCGCAAAAGAAGTTGTGATTATTTCCATGGCCAAGCGCATTGTACGTACAGTACATTCTCTAGTTGCAAGGCGGTGTATCGGTTTTATAAACGAGACCAGCCAAAATCCGATGACAAAAGAATAATCTTTAAAGTCGTTCGCATTGGTGAAGTCCAACACCTTAAACAGGAAAGAAGATTCAGGCCTGCCAAGTACCACAGAAGAGGAAAAACTGCAAAAGCTATAACCACTGGTGTGAGTAATTATTATTACACCATGTTGCAAAGCACACCACCACAAGAAATTTTGGCTGGCAATATTACAAGGATCTTGACCAAAGACATCCTGAAAACCATCTCTTATGAAGTAAAGAAAAGCTCAAGACGACACAATGAGATCATGCTAGAGCTGATGCTCATACAAAAAGTAATCAGCCACCCCTCATCAAAAGGATATGTCCAACATCTTCAGATCGATCCATTTGCTGTGCATTTGTACACATACACAGGGATAAGGATTGTAGCAGAGCATTTAAAAAAGTCTCCACACATCACTCTTCACCTTGATGCAACAGGTGGAGTGGTTAAAAAAATAACAGATAAAAGAAAAAGAGTGCTGTAATATGCCCTTGTCTTACCTGGAATGGGTAAGGATAAACCCCCTTTACCAGTGACAGAACTTGTGTCTAATACTCACTCAGTTCCAACAATAAGCTTTTGGTTGATGGAATTCACAAGAAAACTTTGTTGGAACCGACTACAGCTGGGCATTATCAACAGTGTTCTCTTCAACAAAGAGCATATTACAGCTTACCTGAACAGAGCACATGATCTTATCACTTCAAGTGATACACCCAAAAAATCACTTCAAGTGATACACCCAAAAAATCACTCAAGTTCACCGTGCTGCATCTCTGCTCAGCCCAAATTTTTAAGGCTGTTTCTCAAGCTTTCAACAGAAGCGTGATGCACAGAAATGTAAAAGAGTATGCTACTTTCATTTTTGCACAACTTCTCAATACAACAAACATCCAGGATGCTTTGTCTGTGTTTTACCATATGTGTGTCCTCTTCAGTGCAGAGGAGAACACAGACTTAGTCAAGGAATCCAAATTGACCTTGGACCAGTGTATTTTAGGAATGAAGGATGTGACACTGGGGGACAGTGCACAAGGAACAGAGAAAGTATATGTGAACGGAGATGCCAATGCGAAGACAATAGTTGCTAAGTCACCATTTACACGCATATTTAACACAAGGCTAGGGTTAGCAAGCAGAGTGTGATTGTCAGGGGTAACCCCTAGAGGGCGCCTAGCGCCCAGAGACTTTGTGTTTTGTAGTTCCTTTCTGTTTGACTTCATTTCCCAGGTTGCATCTCGGTCAGGTGACGTAGGCGCTCACCTGAACCCCCTGACCCTAACCATAACCGTCACTGTACGTGTGTCTAACCCTATCCCCTCCTGACCCTAAGGTATTATTTAATAACCGCCCCCCCTCCCCATTATTTTCCTATTTTAATTCTCTTTTTTTACACAATGGTTTACTTAAATATATAAATAATCAATAAAATAAGTTATGTAAATGTATTATATTAGTTGGACATTTGTTTCATTATAAATAGCTTGTTTTAGTTCCTTTATGCATCTGGCATCTGTTGATTTAATCCAGTATATGTCCGTAGAGTTTAGTTCGTGTTTCCCGTTGCGTTTATACGTGTTTTGGTTTGTTTTACTTAAAGTATTCTGTTTTGATTGATTTCCCTGGCTTTTTGTTAAAATAAACATCATTCTTTGAAACACCTGGACCTCTGCATTTATGCCTCGCAACCCTACAACGTGACAGTGATGTCCTATCAGAGGGTAAAGTAGGGGGAAAAAATCCATATCACTTCACAAGGTACTTCAGACCCACAGATTTTATTTCTAAAATGTTTGCCTCAATTCAAGGACGATACATAGAACACATTAGAGAACACAACATGAAAATGGACTCAATACTAAACACAACCTGGCCAAGATCCAAGACATGTGATGATGAAGAACAGTGGGCCAAAAGGGACAGTTCAGCTGGTCAGGAAAAGTCCAAGTACTTTAGACCACCCAAAAAACTGCCAACCCCCAAGCAAACTGATGACACTACGGTTAAAGAACCTATTGCACAAAGTAAAGACAGAGATGCACAGGTAAATTTTTTAAATCTCTTTATCAATATCCCAAAATAGCTTTCTTAATGAATCAACTTTCAATGAGTCTACTACTGATTAATTCCCTATGTGAATAGAAAACATATAGTGCTCGGCCAAAAAAAAAAAGAGTGATTCCATTTCAGAATTGTCAAATGATTGGCCTGAATCAAACTACGAAAACAGTTAGAGAGTTTTCAAATAGCTGGAACTGGGTTAAGAACTCTTCAACACAGAATCAAAAGGAAAATGCTAAACTATCAACTTTGTGGAAGAAATATGGTTGGGACAAAAAATCATGAATGGAAATCACCTAAACACTAAACAGTAAAATACTAGACAGTAAAAACCATTGCTATGTTTAATAATTATAGTAAGAACATTTCCATATACACACTGTGACGGGAACGCTCAGAATTGGGACTAAACAGCTGTGTGGTCATAAGAAAAGACTTTGGAGGAATGAAAAAATGGTGGTCCGGTGAGTCCAGACTAACCTTACTCTCGAGTGATGTGCATAAATGAAAGTTTAAGAGTGTACAACTTTTTTTTTTTTTTTTTTAAGAACATGGCTATGTTTGCACGCCTCATGCCGGTTCTTGAGCACTTAAGTATGAGTTTGGCCAGGTGTCGTGTGTTTCTCTTGATTGCTGTGATTGATCACTGAAATACCCGTCTGGAAATCTGTGGCGTAGTTTTTCACAGATTTACCTGTTGCACAGGTCGTAGTGACTATTGTATAAAATTTTCTAAGTGCTACATTCTGAATCCTACATTTTTTACTTAAACAACCCAAACCAATTGTTGCATGAAAATGAAAATTGTGGCAATTTATAAAAACAAAGCTATGTGTTTTTGCAAATGTCTGTATTACTCAAATATTAGTTTTTTGTCTCCAAGCACATTCAGAATTTACATTCCACACTGAATGTGCATATTTACATGATAAATAGAGAGGAGTCTGCAGAGCAACCTTAAACTACACACACATGTTACATCTGTCACTAATGGTAATGTATATAAAAAAAATTGTGTTCTATATAATTGAGAGTTTACTGCATGTTGCTGTCCAAATATTTAACATGGAGAACACTATTTACATATTAAACCATTACACGATGGGCAGGATTTTGTTTGTAGAGCGAAACCTGTTAGGTCACCACAGTTTACCAAAAGTGGGTCAAAAGTGTTTGTGTGTGTGTACAAAAAGTATTAGTGTTAACAGAAAGTGTTAGCAGGCATATGGTAAATAGGCCCGTCAAGTCAAGTGGCTTTTATTGTAATTTCAGCAATGTACTGTGAATACAGTGTATAGGAACAACTAGGACAATGGTGATAAATAATTTTTTTAAAAACCTACCTTAAATTAACTTAACTACTTTAGTTTTCTTGAAATATACTGAAGATCCCAATGATATGAGTGCAAGAACCAAATACAAACAATTCAGCAGTTGATGAAGTTGTCAGGAAAGCAGCTCACTGTAGTCTGTGAGGCAGGCACAGACAGATTAATAGTACAGTATGTTAATTTAAGTTCATAAAAGAAACAAATAGAAATACTTTTAGGTATAAAGAACAACTGGTTCTGAGTAGATTTCTTGAGTTTCATGTTTTTGTGATGCTCATACAGCTCCCAACAATTTTTTACAGTATATTTATCATGGACAGTAGAGACATTAGAGCTTAGATGCTTAATCCCGTTTGACATCAGTGGACATTCTTATAATCTGTGTCATTCAACCCRAACTGTCACGTCTGTCCTTTACCCATTCCCCTATGAGTGCACGTGCCCTCCTTGCCCACCATCTCACTGATGCGCCCGGGTGGCGGTGGCGCCGTGCTTGGGCCCGTCATCGTTGCTTGCAACTATATATTATTTATTTAAAATTTAACTAACAAACAATACCAAGGAATAGTAACAACTTATAATAAATAAAAATAAGTGAATGTTGCATGTCAAAAAATAACTCAAACAATAAATAAAAGAAAACATGATTTTAACCGTGATTTTTTTTCCAGTCAGTATTTTTTCTACATGCAGGCTGGGCACAAGTATTCCTTTTCAGCTGCAGGACATTGGACACAGCTGATGTGAAACCATCGGTCACRGCCATCACAGCAAATCTGGGGAAACAAAACTATATATAATTACACACAAACCCTTTCCAACATGCTTATTCTGTGTACAGTGTCACAGGGGCCTGGAGCCTATCCAAAAAGACTTGGGGCACATGGTGGGGTATTCCCTGGACAGGGTGCCTAAGCAGGGGTGGGCTGGGACCCAAAAGTGTCCCTAGACTTCCTACCCCACAGCAGCCCACCACATCCCACATCATAATATAGTACAGCACATCATGGAGACAAATTTTTAACACTACTA